>JAHWFP010032464.1:1168-17767 GCA_023313725.1 Lithobius niger
AGGAGAAACGGGGCAGGAAGCTGGCGAACCAGGTCCTCCAGGTCACCAACCCCAAAGACCTCATCCGGCGGTAAATAAACCGAACAGACAGTAATATCGAATTGAAAAGAAACTCTAACTGCTACCGCCTGAAATCTAGTGTGCAGAGGCACACTGGCATGCGGCTGAGAGTGTTGAACCAGCACTGCAACACCACCATGTGCACGTGGCACAGGGTCTGCATCCAGACGGTAGACAGAGTAACCCCTAACAACCGGATTATCCGACGCCTTGAAGCAAGTTTCCTGAAGGCAGCAGCACAGAGGTCGCCAATGCGACAAAAGCAGCCGCAGCTCCTCTGCATGGGTCCGATAACTTTGGCAGTTCCACTGAACGATGGAATGCGCAGGCATTAGGACGGGCTTAAGACTGAATCATCCTCCTCAACTCCTCCCCTGGGCGACCCGAAAACATCTGAATCCTCCCCCGAATCAAAAGCCGGACTGAGGTCCAGAACGAAGTTGTCCTCGGAAGGAGGAAAAAGCCCAGGAGAAGTGGAACAGGAAATATCTCCCTGCTCCATGGGTAAAGGAGGATCAAATTGTGGAGGGGACGCAATGGACCCCTCAGCAAGCTGGTTGTTCGACGACTGTTTCACCTTCTCTCCTGGTGGTAACTTCCTCACGGGTGGTGCTGAGGATATACCAGCAGGAGCCTTCTTCGACACTTTCTGTGGTGCACTCCGGGCAGGAGGAGGCTTAACTACAGCCTTAACCTGCCTGGGAACAGTTACAGGAACAGTTACAGGAACAGGAACAGTAGCAGGCTGGGCAGATGTCGACGGCAAGGCATCAACCGGTTTGGAAGAACCCAAAAGACCCTGCAAAGATGGATGTTGCTGGGTCAACAAAGTAACAAGCATGCCTACCGTCCTCGTCAAAGACCTGAGCTCAGCGCGCAAATCCGCTAAATCAGCAGACTCACTAACTGGGCCAGGCAATGGCGCACTGCACACCTGTGCAAAAGATCTGGTCATCGGTGCTGCCGATAGTTTAGCTTTCTTCCGGGCCTCCGAATAGGAAAGCCCGTCCTTCACCTTCAATTCCTGCACACGACGTTCCTCTAAATAAACACGGCAGTCCCGCGAAGAGGCCTGGTGCTGACCACCACAGTTGATGCACTGCTCTGGGCCAGCACAATCGGCGCCTTCATGGGCTGCCTGAGCACAGCTAACACAGGTAGGCTTACCTTTACACGAGCCGCTGGTGTGGCCGAAGCGTTGACAGCGGAAACACCGCATTGGATTCGGAACATAAGTCCTGACCTTCAACCGCAGGTAACCGGCAGTAATGTGCTGCGGTGCAACTGGCGTATCAAAGGTCAGGAAAAAGGTGTCAGTTGGCTGGGCACCATTCTCACCTTTCCGCGTCAAACGCTTCACAGCCGTAACGCCTTGTGACTTGAGTTCGTCCAGGATGATATCATCGCTGAGACCCCTCAAATCAAAGCACGTCACGACCCCCTTGCTGCTGTTTAAGGTACGATGCGGCTCCACACGCACCGGGCATAACCCCAGTGCACCCGCCTTCAAAAGCCTCTTTGCCTGAGCCCCATCCGCAACCTCCACAAGGTATCCCCCAGCACGGAGCCGAGAGACACTCTTTGGATCGGAACCACAGATCCCTTTGAGTGCCTTGTGGACAGCGAACGGACCGAGTTGTGTAACATCTCGGCCCTCGCCTGTCACCACCAAGAACTTCGGGACTTGGTCCCGACTCTTACTAATGTCCAGTAACTGGGCACCAGGCCCAACCATCTCAGGTTCCCTCCTCTGGCGCTTGCTAGTGCGGCGAGGAGGGGAAGAATTTTGGGGGGAAGAAATTTTTGCGGGGGAGGGGGGAGAAGAAGTTGCCATGGAGAGCAAAAAGAAGTCGCGGCGGTGCGCCCCCCAGAAAAGAAAAACCCCGCGCGGCACTCGGGTGATGCAGGGCCGGAAGCCGCATATCCAGGGCCCTGCACCAGGAAGCTAACACCGCCGTCTATCTCGGTGAGGTGGCAGCCTAAGCATGCCGAGAGGCGAGGCCACCAAGGAAGCCGTACACACCACCTCCCTCGATAACCCAAACAGTTCGGGTCCGTGATGCAGATGGATACAGCACAAGCCGCCTCCCCACAACGACAGGACCCGAAAAGTCATAGCCGATTGACCTTAGGCCGGCTCGCCCAGGCCACCCGTCCTCCGGAATAAGGAGCCAAAGCCCGAAAGCCAGGATCTCCGCCTCCACGGATTACTAGGTTGCAGCACACGGCCAACATGCTGGGGGATGAGGATGAAAAGCCCAGTGGCCAGAATGGGCAAATCGGAATCAAACCCAAAAGGGGATTCAAACCGCCAAACATCCTCTAAGCAGCCACCCCGGGCCCGGTTTGTCTGGATGTCCCTTCACCTCTTTCGGACTAGTGCTTACGACGGGTGTTAAACCTGCCCGCCATACACACCGTAGGCGCACTCGCAAACCGTAGTGTTGAGGTTGCTAGTGTTCAAGACGGACTAAAAACCCTCCGCCATGCAGACCCTTGGCACACTAGCAAACCGTGATCTTGGGTTCCCATTTAGTCGCCTCCTACGACACGCAGGGGTACGGTGGGCTTATTCTACCCCCAGCCCACAGGGGGTAAAAGATTATGGTGAATCCGTAAATGAAATTGGGGATTCTGAAGTTGAATTTAAAGGAAACGTGGAAGGAGAAATAGCTGTTAAACCTCTAATCAGAAAGTTAGACCACTGAAAATACCAACCAGAAAACGTAGCCTAAATTCTGAATTGTGGTACAGGAAAAAGCAATGAAAATTACAGCAGGCTGTTAAGGAATGCGTTAATTCAAAGAAGCAAATTGTTCCACCCAAAACAACGAAAGAGGTTGTGTGTGGCAGTTAGTATATACCTATAATTTTCAGTGCAGAAGTAATATTCCGTTTGAAACGCATCAAACTGTTTAAAGAGTTCTTTCTGCACTCTTAACAGAAAGTGAACACATCTGCTATTACACTAGAACAACTGAAAAAGATGTTAAGAAACGTGCCTTTCCCTGCTGAAATGAAAGTTCACGGCGATTATTTTCATTTGAATATTACTTTTTTTCATAAATGAGAGAAAAATCCGTGTTTGTAAATTATTTTATAACTCAATTATATCAATGAGAGACGTGTTACACTACTGTCACCAGAAAAAAATGATTGGAAAATCTGGAACACCAGCTGTCTGGAACACCAGAAGATGATCTTCGGGAAAAAAATGTAAAATTCAAACTTCGAACAGAGGAAACAGACTTATTGTCGCCCACACAAAATCTTTTCGAAGCGTCCCATCTCCACACGTAAAGATGCTCAGAAATATTAGAAGAGGGTTTGTGCTGAACCAAAATGTATTCTTACAAAGAAAGGTGTTTAGAAGAGAAGAGGGCCCACATAAACGTCATGCATACCACAATGTTTTTTACCATCAGTTTAATTTAGAATTCTATGTCCCTAAGAAACATCAATGTGAGGTATGTAACGTGGAAGGTAAAACCTAAGAAGCAAAAGTGTATGAAACCCACATAAAGACATGGAAAAGACATGGCACGAGCAGAAAAGAAACGCCCACAACTAAACAGGATCTTTTGCTTTCATTTGATCTACAAAAGGTATTAAGCTGCCCAAAATCCAATAACTCAGTTTTGTATTGTAAACGAAAGCTGCCACTTTACAACATGACATGAAGAGAAGTCGGCAACAAAGAAGGATTCTCTGTAGTATGGGATGAAGTTCGAGATGGTAGAGGTGCTAACGAACTGGCTGACTGCTGTAATTAAACTTTTTGAGAAAGTTAAAAAGTCAACACACAGTATAAAATGTTCACACTGTGGTCTTCCACAAAACTGCAACTCTATAATAACAGTTGTGCTAATGCTGTTTAATGAAACGGCATCCAGACATACCTGTACTGTATTACACGACAGTATCAAGAGCCAGGTTACTCAGCTATCCAGGCAGTGGACAATACGTTTCTGTGATAGGACACATTAGGACTGGGAAAGAACTGCACAGTCTTTTAGCAATAATCCACGAACCCGTTGTGCCCTGTGGAAAGATGACTTTTTTTTTGGTTACAAAGCTGCAGATAAACCTCTGGTTTGAACCTTGTTACAGTACCGTAGCTTCTATGAAACTAGTTCAGTTGTCATCAACCAACCATCTGGAAGTAAAATACAAATTTTCCCACGGTGATGACAGGAAGGAGGTGGCACACACTGCAAGGGTTATTGGGACCAGAAGTACATTGGCACACAATCAATGAGAAATGAGGTTCAATTTGAAACAGCCCAATGTTTTAACGAACATCAAGGAGGGGGGGGGGGGAATGAGGCTTAATGGTGCGTCGACAACTTGGTCATTAGCGCCAACCTCAGTCACAGTGCAGTGGTCCGGGTTGCCACTGCACCACACATTACAGAGATTACGAACATCAAGCCTATGGAGAGTTGCAAGTAAGCTGGTATAAAGGTTTAATGGTACTAATACTTCACAACTACGCACAAATAATTTTGGGATGATCTCTTCAAAGAGAGTGCTTGATGCGTAACGAAAAATTAAATATTGGAATTTCTGTTACACTGAAGTCAGTTTGTATAGCCAGCATGTTTTATAATATCATAATATTAACAACACTGAGCGGTGCAAACGTATTCCTAACCTAAATAAAAGTGCCATTATAATAAATACGCATTGTTTGTTTATTTACATCACTACAGAATTAAGTTCGTTTTAATGTTTCAGTGCTAGACTGTTTATTGTGATTACTGTAACCATGGTTACAGAACAAGGATTATAGAATTTTCCTTCAACTGAGTGGTGAGAGAGTGCAGCATAGTTGTTTGATGTAATCCCATCAAATTTAGGAAGGGGACTGCAGAGAGTTCCCATCCGACTACAAATTAGGCTAGCTAGCAGATTGGTATAGGTTGTTCACTGTTCAACAGTTGTGTAATTAAAGCGTTCTTTTTTCTCCTGGTTAAGACCCGACTACCTTTGCACGAGTTGGCAAGCAGGCTACCGAATTTTTTAAAAAACTGGCGCCCGTTGATGGTCTCACTGAATGGGCTTTTAATGTTGAGAAACTGCGAGGAGAGTTACAAAGTAGGGATTTACCCACTAGTGGAAATAAGTGTGAATTGTTGGTGAGGCTTATTAGTCACCTTAGACTGTAGGAATTGTCGCCTGCGATAGAGAAATTGAAAGACGACGAAACTTCTGTGATTTTCCAGCATAACGGTGAACACGTGGTGGCTTCGGGTGACAGGTTGGCAGACTGCAGCGTGAGGGAGAAAACTGGATTAGCCATCGATTTGACCTGTAGAGAACAAAACAGTGGAACATTTGTCGGCAAACGTGGTCCTATTGTTTCCAAGCTGCTGTGGTTTGTCACAAATCGTATGGACTGCGTTAATCCTCCGAATTTATCCCAACTCTGTGTGGCCTACTATGAGAGGTCGGACATTGACCCTGCGAGGGAGTTGCTATTTAAAACCCTCCCACATGAGATTCAGACGCTGAAAAAGGGAGTTACTGATTGCTCTGTGAATGAAATTGAGCACTGGATTGAACTGCTTCTGTCTTGCCTTCTCGGGACGTACCGTATTTTGTTGCGAAAACCGCCAATTTTCCTCCTTGGTGGGTGGAATGTGTGGGTTTTTCTGGCATTGCTAAGGCATTACAGCAGGCCAATTTTGAAATTATGGCACTCAAAAGTGTTAAATCCATGGGAGCTGCAAATGAGAAGCTTTTGAGCGAATTGGATACCATTAAAACTGCTTTAATGAAGAAATCTGATGATGTGCCTGCGGACGATAACGTGGTTGCTTCGACTGCGTGTGCCAGGACGCGATCAGCAATGAAAGTTGATGGCCAGACATGCACTTCCGGTTTTCCTCATAACAAGATGGTGGCGCCCCCGCTTAGATTACGTGGACCGATTATTCAGGATAATAAACGGCTCGCTGAGTCTGGGGATGATCTGTCTGATATTTCTTCCGATTCCACGTATTCGGATTCAGGTGAGAGCTAAAGTACGGTGATACAGCGAAACACTAGTAATGTTGCCGAGAAATTTCAAACGGGGCAGGTAAAATCCACGAAGTTGGTTAGAATGTCGTCTGCTTTTAGAGCAACTCGGGAGGAGAAAGAAGTTTTAACGCGTAATCGGAGGGGTGCCAGTAGTTCTGAGGTGGGGGCCCATAATAGCAGACGCTCTCCCGATATTGTTAAACGTATTCGTGCTGTGCCACCTCGGTTTGATAATGTGCAGCATCTTTTTGTCAGCAGGATTGCACCAGACACTACCAAAACTGAGTTGGAAAACTTTATTAAGGATGAATTGAAAGTTGATACAAATTGTGTTAAGTTGCAGACTAAATTCACCACTTATGCTTCTTTCTGCGTGGAGGTTAGTGAGAAAGATGCTGACGCTGTGTCGGACCCTGGCTACTGGGATGTTGGAACTCTTATTAGGCCTTTCAAAGGGAGGCCTCCTAGGGCTGAAAGACCCAAACCAGCTGTTTCTACTAGGCAGATTCCTGTTTCTTCAAAAAACGGCCGACATTAGCGGAGCCAAAGAAACTTGCTCAAGGTGATGCCACATATGGCAGTTTTGCCTTTTGCTCCACTAATGCTGAATTGCTTCTTAGTAAGATTGACGAATTGCGAGTTTATGTGCAACTTTACAAACCTTTGTGCTTTGGTATCAGTGAGACTTGGTTGCACCCCAATATTTTGGACGTGGAGGTTGCCATTCCTGATTACCAGATTATTAGGAAGGATAGGGAGGGAGAGAGGAAAGGAGGAGTGGCTCTTTATGTTAAAGGTGGAATTGTTGCACGCGAGGTTGTGCTTTAGAATACCTTCTCTGAAGCAGTGTGGTGCGAGTTGTCTTTACCTACTGGGGATCTGATTACCGGTGTGGTTTATAGGAGGCCCACTATTTTGGTTGAGCAACACCGTTTGTTGCTTCGCGCTCTTCAGGAAATTGATAGGGGTTGGAAGAAAGTTTTGATCATAGGGGACTTCAACTGACGTGAGATTGACTGGGTTAAAGGCAGAGTGGGAGTCCCTGTTGACAGTTTTGCTTTTCAGTTCTACGAGGTCATTCAGGACCTTCTGTGGTGCCAACATATTGTGGAGCCTACGAGAGCTAGGGGTAACCATAATCCGAGTCTCTTGGACCTGGTGCTAACTACGGATACTTATGATATTATTGAGGTTCCCCATGATCCACCCCTTGGTAAGCGCGATCATGATGTTCTTTTAGGTGAATTCCTGAATTGTGATCCGCCTTCTTCCTGCAGTGCTACGAGGATGGATTACTCCAGAGGCGATTTTGATAAGTTGAGAAGACTGCTGGCTGATTTTGATTGGTCTTCCAGATTTTCTGGTAATGTTGAGGTCGACTGGTTCAGCTTTAAAGAGACTGGCTTGGAGTTTGTCGACGACTGTGTCCCAAAGATAAAAATTCTGGCTGGTAAGCGTAAGCTACCTTGGCTGTCGGGGGAAGTACTCCAAAAGATTGAGGTGAAAGGACGTACGTGGGGTCTTTACAGGCGCTACCCTACTAGGAGGAAATACAAGAAATTTAGGTCTGCTAGGCGTAAGGCATGCAAACCTCTGCGCAGAGCCAAACGTCGTTTTGAAGCTGACCTGGCTGGAAGGCTCAAGAACAACCCACGTGCATATTGAAGCTACGTCAATCGTGTCAAGAATAAGACTAAGTCCTTTATGGAGTTTGATACTACAAGTGGCAGTCGTACGAAGGGGGACACGGAAGCGGCTGAGGTGCTTCAGGAACATTTTTGCTCCGTGTTTACTCCAGGGGATGACCGTGAAGCTTACTTCCCGAGTTATTTTTGGCATTCGATTGATGCAGGCCAGGACAGGGAGAAGTTGCTTGAAAGGGATATTGTTTCTGAGCTCTGTGTGTTGAAGATGCTGCTCAGTGTTGATGTGTGTAAGGCTGCAAGGCCCGATGGTATCCATCCTCGCGTTCTTCGGGAGGCAGCCTATGAAATTGCTTAACCGATTACTCACCTTTTTTGCGTGGACACTTCGTAAGGGGGTTGTTCCACATGACTGGTGGATGGCCAATGTTACTGCCATTCATAAGGGTGGAAATCATAGGTAACCATCAAATTATCTACATGTGAGCCTCACAAGTGTAATCTGCAGGATTTTGGAGCGTATTCTGCGTGGACATTTGGAAGATGAACTGAAAAGGATGGGGGTATCATCCGACGTGCAGCATGGCTTTGTGCGTGGCCACTCGTGCCTAAGTAATTTGCTTTTGGCCCAGGATGATTGGATGGAGGCTGTTGATGGTGGTGCTCATGTTGACTGTATTTATTTGGATTTCTCCAAGGCTTTTGATAAGGTCCCCCATCTGCGCTTAGTGAGAAGGCTGCATGATCTTGGAGTGAATGCTGCACTTGTTGATTGGGTCGAGGCGTGGCTGAAGGATCGCAGCCGGAGGGTCGTGGTGAACGGCTAAGCTTCTTCGTGGAAGACCGACACAAGTGGTGTGCCCCAAGGCAGCATCCTTGGCCCCCTTCTGTTTGTTGTGTTCTCAAACAATGCCTGGGATGATATCACTTCTCGTGTTTGGGCGTTTGCTGATGACGGCAAGATGGGCTGTAAGATTTGTAGCATTGAGGACTGAGGCGCTTCAGTGTGATTTGGACAGGATGGTGGCGTGGAGCAAGGATGCTATGATGACATTGAATATTGCGAAATGCCACATCCTGCGTATTGGCTGGCGGCCAGGAAAGCTGGCTTTTCCTTACAAACTTGGTGGAGTGTCCCTTAATGTGGTTGAGTCTGTAAAGGATTTGGGTGTGGTTGTCTCGGCGAATGGAAAACAGGCTAATCAGTGTGCTGCTGTTGCGACCAAGGCTAACCGGGTCCTTGGGCTTTTACAGTGGATACTTTCTACACGGTCGCTGAATTTGTTGGTGCCAGCTTATGGTGACAGCTCTCCTGTCTGGTCCCCGTATCTGTTGGGTGACATTAGGAATTTGAGGTGGTGCAAAGGAGATTTACGAGGATGTTTTGGAATTTACGGCATTCTGAATACGAGAATCGGCTGGGCTTGCTTGGGTTGGAAACCCTTGCTGATCGAAGGCAAAATCTCGATCTGATTTGTGTCTTCAAGCTTCTGAGCGGACTCGTTGACATCGGTTGGGGGGGGGGATTGAGGCTTAATGGCGCGTCGACAACTTGGTCATTAGCGCCAACCTCAGTCACAGTGCAGTGGTCCGGGTTGCCACTGCACCACACATTACAGAGACGTTATTCAAACCCCTAATCTAAATCTTGTCATACATCTGTACCTCCTGCAAAAATTGAAAAACACCGGACAGGAAGACAGACTTATCGCCCAACTGACGCGCAGTGTCATGCGGAAGATGGAACCGACGACGAACACCATCAAGATGGCGACAATCAACAAGTAAGTGCCGTACCGTAAGTGGCCGTCGACACCAAGAACATTCAGGAGGGTCAACCCCCCGCAAAAGGAAACAGTGAGTAAGTCGGGTGTGACCAATGCGCAAACGGGCCAACACAACCTCCTCACGGCGACTGCGGCGACACGCCGAGTGCCACTCCTCGACAGTGCCTTTAATGGCCCATAACTTATTACCATCCTGTCTGTCCCACAAGGTTTGCCAAAAAGCGTGTAACCTCAGACGCAGAGTTGGAAAGGCATCTGAGGGAACAAGGCTGAGATCCCTACCGAGAGGGCCAGAAAGGGCCCCTTTCGCAGCAGAATCAGCTTGTTCATTCCCTGCTATCCCAACATGGCCCGGGATCCAGCAGAAAAGCACGGTTTTCCGCTGGCCAGGCACGCGGGAAAGCAAAGCTTGGACACGTTGTGTCAAGGGGTTCCGAGGATTGTAATTCGCCAAGGACTCCAGGGCACTCATGGAATCACTAAAGACAATGAAATGCGTGCCCTGAAGGTCAAGGATCCATTCCACAGCCAAACCAAGAGCCAAAAGCTCTGCAGAGAACACAGAATAGCCTGATGGAAGGCGATGGGCAACCGTTACACCCTTACACACACACCGTTACACCCTTACACACACACCGTTACACCCTTACACATCGGTTGGGGGAAGCTCCTGAATCTTTGGGTGGACAGGTTTGCTGGACCTCGTACATTGTTTCTTTGGCGACGTCGGGTGGATGTTCGGAGGTTTTGCTTTGGTGTTAGGGTAGTTAGAGCATGGAATGCTCTACCTAATGATGTCAGATGCGCGCCCTCCCTCAGTGTCTTTAAACGTTGCCTGTCCCTATGCAATACCACGGGATAGTTTGTGGTTTCCACGGTTTTTTTTCTGTCCTTTTGGATTTTCGCCATGCTTGGATTCTTATTTATACTTATACTTTATACTTCAACCAATGTAAGTGCAACAAAATATTTGATACATTAACCATTTTACAGCTTTGTGAGAAATTAGTTGACTGACGTCTAAAGGGTATCATAAAATGCCAATCTTTAACCTCAATTTCCCAAAAGTTTTCTGTTTTACACTTACGACATTCTTATACTCTTTCTTCGATTTACATCTACACTCATGCTGGATAAGTTGGAGCTTGCCATGGTTTTTTATTCATTGCAAAACTGATCAATTATTCCTGTATATTTTCATACGACTTCTGGGAAACATTGAAATCGCTGTGATGAATGAGCATAGGCCAAAAAAGAAGTAATTTATTCACAGCTTTTCGTTAGCGACAAGCATATGCCTTTATACGTTCAACCCTTCCTCCATGAAAGGATTGGCTACGGGTCCAAAGCATCAATTTCAGCAACTAGCGGCCAATTTCGTTTTAGCATTTCCATGTTAACGTTTTCTTGCTACCTCCAGCCTGCAGCTTCTGTCGTGGGGCTGTCGCTTTTGAATCCCCAGGTGACATTTTCCGTTTCACAAGGAGAAATCAATAGCCATGTTTTGAGCGCCGACGCTTGTTGTAAAAAAACAAAAATGGCAGACGTGATCGCTGCAACTTTGAGTGAGTTGTATCGATGATGACAGTCACTCAGAAAGTGCGAGTGAACTGCCTAAAAGTAGGGAAAAAGAAGCACTACATATACAACTGCTGAGGGAAAGTGATTCTAATAAAAGTGAAATGAACGGGAATGAATCAGACAATGGGAGCTAGCTCACAAACCAGCACTGTAGAAGATGACTCAAATGATCACTTTTACACCGTCAAAAGTCATTTTCGAAATAGGTAAGTGTTTTATACAGTGATTCTTCATAATTGCCAACTACCAAATCTGTGGTCATTTTTTTTTCCGTTATAGAGCTTGAGGAATGGGAGTGGAAGAGGCTGCATTTCACACACACAACGTGCTGTGCAGCGAAGCATCCAAACTCTTGGGAGAAGAAGCCATGGTCGAAGCTTACACGCCGACAACTATAATCGCTACTACCTGCATCCCCGTTCCCCATTTTGGGTAAAACGTGTCCGATGATGAAGCTCCTGATGAAAAAAAAAATGTTGAATTTCACCCTAACGGGCGTCCAGGACTACCCGAAAATTAATACATGACTAAAAGTGCTCTTAGAAAACTGTGTAATACTCCTACAGTGTTTCAAGTATATTTTATTTCAGAACTGATGGAAGAAATTTGTACATGTACAGACATGTATGACTGGATCGATATTTTTGAAAAAAACTTCGTATGTTGACAGACTTGGTGCCCGAGTAGAAGCAAGAGTGCTGTGGTGGTTTATTTATTTTTACAGATGCAAACCGTGCACAAGATGTGGCATTTGAAGGAAGAGTTGGTGGATCTTTCAAGCCAAGAGTTATCCCACACACATCGGAAATTGGATTGAACAGCCTACGAAGTGCGAAATTTAAGAAGTACCGGTATCTTGACACCTAATGATGTAATTGCAAGATTTTCCTTCATATAAACCTAAACTCTACCAACAATTAATCATTTAGTTTTTAACAACGAAAACGTTAATCAGCTTTGGCTGACAATTACTATCATGCGGCAGTTATTTGACATTCCCAGTGGACAAATAATTTTCTAATATAACTATTTGTTGTGAGTTGTGATATGTGGGACAATAAAGACTTCGAAAAGAAGTTAAAATTAAGGAAACAGATTCACCTTTTCAACAATACTGGAAAGTGGTGGTGGCTCTCATGAAAGGAAAATAAAGACTTCGAAATGAAGTGTACAAGTGAGGAAACAGATTCACCTTTTCAACAATACTGGAAAGTGTTAGCGGCTGCCATGACAGGACAATAAAGACTTCTAAAAGAAGTTAAAGTAAACAGATTCACCTTTTCAACAATACTGGAAAATGATGGCGGCTGCCATGATAGGACAATATAGACTTTGAAGTGAAGTGTACAAGTAAGGAAGCAGATTCACCTTTTCTTACAATACTGGAAAGTGATAGCAGTTGCAGTGACATGCGGGACAATAAAGACTTCGAAAAGAAGTACAGACGCAAGGAAACAGATTCACCTCAGTGGAGTCTGGTGGCAGCCTACCTGTCACTCTGCCGCGTAATCAGTTTTTAGAGGAGCCCTAGGGGCCGTAGATAAAGGCCACTCCTTTACTTTTGGTTACATAGCGGTCGGATTCGAATGACCCAGTTTCCGATGTGCCTAACTGCTCAGTACGCATCTCCAATGTTACCGAGGTTTTGCAGAACGTTATAGAAGACCTGGCCCGGCACTCTTCAGACACCCCTGGCTCGCTATTTGTGGCCGAAGCTTCGCCCTCCATGCGGGTCCCTGGATGAAGGGAGACGAAGAAAGAAGAATTGATTTGATTTTCGGTTATGGTTTTCTAATGTGTTCCAGTTTTATCACAAACTGTGTTGAAACGACGAACTGTGTGGAAACAACTAACTGTTATACTGAAAAATAACCGTTCTAATGTCAAGATCTTCAGCTACAAGAAGATAGATAAAGTGTAAATTTGGGTACCTGGAAAATTCTAGTCTAAGCCACTAGTGCAGAGCCGAAGTATTGTGTGTATTTTTTTTATGGTAAATAATTTTAAGTTCACAAGATACAACCGGGGCAAAGCGTGATATGTGATTAGGCTAAAAATTGTATTTATTTTTTGTATAGGTTCCCCAAATTTTACAGATAAGATTGGGTTAAAATTTCCTGGCCTCAAAAATAAGGAAGTTTTGTTTGTTGTTAAAATAAGTTGGAGGTTACAATTTTCCAGAGCACAAAAATAAGTAATTTTTTTGGTTGATGAAATAAACTGGTAAACGGTTTAAAACTTTCTGGTAGAAAATAAAATAGCACAGTTTTCCTTTTCTGAAATAAATTTGGTATTTAGTGTTAACAATTTACGATAGCAGGTTTTTTTTTGCTCCTTCTAGTGAGCAACTTCTCTGCAAGACCAAAAAGAAGGTATTTTCCCCTCAAAGGTAATTTGGGAGTTTATTTTGAAAAGTGACTACGGTGCTTTGCGCGAGTCGGTTCCAGAATTTTCTGGGATGTGGCATTTTTTATTTTTATGAAAACAAAGTACCAAATGAATGCGCAAGATATTTTCGAAGGTATTGTCAACAAGGAGCTTAAGCACTTCTGTAGTGAAGTTGGCTTCAGAAGAAGCAATAAAATCTGCTACGTTACTGGTAATTCTAGAAGTTTTAGATAATCAGACTTTAAATCCCGATGATTTAATAGACTGGCTAGCACCAATAAGGGAAGCTAGATAATTAAAGGAACAAAATAGGTTAAAGATTTTAGAAGCTGAAAATGAGCAGCAACGTCTTGCTCAAATTGGTCAGTTACATGATCAACAAATAGAAGCTCAAAGGTTAAAGGCTGAGCACGATCTCCAGGTGCACAAGTTGCAAGCTAAAACTAGGCGACGGGAGATCGATCTCGAGCGAAGTAAATTAGAGGCCAACCCTGCACAAGTGCGTGCTCCTAATGTCACAGTAAATCAACAAGCCCGTCCAAAAACAATAAACTGATGCCTAAATGGGGGGATTGTGTTGAGCAGGATATTTCAGAATATCTGTTCAATTTGAAAGAACAGCCAAACAGGCTAGGCTTCCTATAGATGAGTGGTCGTTAGAACTTCCAACCTCTTATAGGTGGTGTATACACACAAGTATGCACCAGGTTAACTGAAGCTGAAATGGTCCAGTATGAAAAGAACTACTGAAGCAATTCAAGCTAACCCCAGGTGCGGCCAGAGTCACATTCCATAGGCACACTAAGAATGTGGACCAGTCTTATTGTAAGTTTGCCTTTTGTTTGCGTACTAAATTCAACCAGTGGGCTGATTTGGCTGAAGGCACAGGGTGATGTTGACATGGTATTATAACAATTCTTGCTAAATTGCCCTAATGCACTGAAGTACTAGCTTCAAGATAAGCTTGACTTGGGCAGTATTGAATCAGCGGCCAACTATACTGACGAGTATGTTTCGAAGAGACTTGTGTCTACCCAAAGAAAAAGAAATTAAACATGTGCCGGTTGGCGTGAGTAAAAGTGGTAGTAGTGTAAACTCTTATAACACTAACTCGTCTAAAGTTAATGTTAATTCTGAACCTAGGAGTAGAAACCCCCACTAATGAGTCGAATAGCAACTCTGTAAACCAGATGTTAATGTTGTTAACGCTAATGATAGCCTAACAAGTAACGGCAACAATGCTGTTGGTAACAAATAATGTGATAAGCCATGTAAACGTGACGACACATGCTTTTTTTGTAAAAAAAAAGTCGGACATTTTCATAAGTCATGTCCCATGTTACAGGAAAAGGAACCTGAGCAAGTTAATTCCTGTTTTCAGGTTGGTAACAAGTCAGTAAAGTTTTAAGTAATAATATTTTTACTTGTAAACTTGGGAAGCGTACTATTTCTGTGCTGCGTGACAGTGGGAGTACCGTACATTTTATGTCAAATAAAGTTGCTAAAAATTTGCACTTATTGAATAAACCAGTTTATTGTATAACTGCTTTATGTAAAGAAAACGTTGCACTTAACCGGGTCAATCTAGGACTGTTAACTAAAAACGGAATGTTAAAAACAACGGCTTGTGTAAGTGATAGCATTGGGAAAGATTTCGATGTTATACTTGGTGTAAAATCTTTGGAGAGGTTAAAACATTTGTGTAAACCTACAAGGAAGCCAGTTGCTAGTATTGAGGGATCAGGCTCTGTGACGTCAAAGCCTGCTCGTGACGAACCCATCGCTGCCCTCAAACCTCCGCCGGAGGAGGGTCGCTTGCCTGCTACATAGCTCAATGTTAAGCAGCGCTTTCCTATGATTGACAAACGAACTTCTGTTGTTAAACCGAAAGTCCCCAGTTTAAACCTAATCTGCGTCTAGGAAAAAGGCTAGCCAGACGAATGTGTTTGAATGCAAGTCCCTTAAGGACTGTAAGGTTACTTTAGCTGAAGCTCGTAATCTTGGTTTGGGGGGGGGGGGGGAGATGAGGCTTAATGACGCGTCGACAGCTTGGTCATCAGCAATCTTGGTTTGGTTGAGAATAAGTCTTGAAAAGTAATTTTAATAGATTTCCTGAATTTACTGGAATAGTTTTGCCAACTATGGAGTCCCCTATGAACGATTGTAATGTAAATAAGGTTGTTTAAAGGGGCATGACTCCTCCAGTCGTACCTTTAAGAAAAAGACAGATCCGCCCGATCTTGAGTTTTTGATTAACTGTTGTTATGCTTAACTGTTGTTATTGACTCTCAGCTAATGTAGTTATTTTAGAGTTTCAAATTCTAAAATGGGGTGGAAAACGTCTTTGCTATTTTTTCTGTATAATTAAAATAGTGTTGTAGGTTTATTAATTTTCCCTGACGCATGAAGTTAAAAATTGACTACCTCGTAGCTATATGGTTAAGCGATGTACTTGTGTGTTATGACGTCTAAACAAAACACTTTTTTTTCCCGAAATTTGTTTTTGTGCAAATATAAAATTAAGAGGCCTTTTATAGTTTTTGGTTAAAACTGCGCAAGTTGTTGGGTCTACCTATAAACTTTCCAGTGTGGTGTAAGTTAAGGATAGAGCTCACCCTCTGTACTACGTTCCCCAGGGACATATTACCAGAGTAGTATACTGGTGTCATCTCTTAATTTGCATCGTTAACATTGTTAAATATTTTTCCCAAGAAAAAGCATTTGTGTAAAATCTGCGAATTTTTTTTAGAGCATTTGGGTGGAACTTTCTTCTTTCTGCCGAGTGTAGGGTGACAGCCAGCTACTTGCTTGTCATATAAAAACACAATTATGTTTCTTCTATGTATGTTTTGTTTAGCTTTCAGATCTTAACGTGTGGCTCTCAGATCTTCACGCGTTAGGCAGCGATGGGATCTGCCTGTTTTTGTATCGCTTGATTCCTGGTTTCATGGAAACCCCGGAAGTCAGCTCCTTAAGTGGGGGAGTGTGAAGGAGATCGCTATTACACTTATTTTGGCAGCCTAATCAGCTGGTTTTACAGTTATTAAATTAGCCCTGGTCTGGGATAATCTTTTTTAGCTATGCCTCTTACAGTTTTTAAATTCGGTGCTGTTGGC
>JAHWFP010032464.1:17867-36088 GCA_023313725.1 Lithobius niger
AGATGAGGCTTAATGGCGCGTCGACAGCTTGGTCATTAGCGCCAACCTCAGTCACAGTGCAGTGGTCCGGGTTGCCACTGCACCACACGTTACAGAGATATTATTCAAACCCCTAATCTAAATCTTGTCATACATCTGTACATCTGTGCTGTTGGGTTCCTCATTCATGCCCCCCCCCCCTCCCACTCGAATTCTTGCTCTAGAATTTAGATTACAATTATAGAAATCTCCTTTGCAGCGTTATAACTGTGCTGACACTGTCTAATTAACAACTGGGTTTCAGCCATGTGTTGCCATGGTCTGGAGGTTGCAATACATATGTGATAAAGCTACCCATTTATTTTTGTGTAGAAAAATAAACTTATGACATCGACGAAAACGCACACACAGTAATATTGGGTTCAAGGAGCTAGTTTTGCTCCTTGTTATTAAACTGTTTATACGGAAAGATTCTGTGAACCTTCAGGTTTCATTGTATCGATAGTTTAATGTTTAACTCGTGATTTATGCGTATCAATAACAGTATTGTATGAATGTTTATTATGTTAGTCTAAAAGTCCAATGTTTAGCATTAGTTAATTTCGTTAATTTAGTTAATTAGAGTTTTTGGTTAAAACTGCGCAAGTTGTTGGGTCTACCTATAAACTTTCTAGTGTGGTATAATTTAAGGATACAGCTCACCCTCTGTACTATGTACCCCAGGGACATATTACTAGAGTAGTATACTGTTGTCATGTCTTAATTTGCATCGTTAACTTTGTTAAATATTTTTTTCCAAGAAAAAGCATTTGTGTAAAATCTCCGGATATTTTTAGAGCATTTGGGTGGAACTCTTTTCTTTCCACCGAGTGTAGGGTGAGTAGCTTGTCATACAAAGCTACTTGCTCACTCCCGTTCTCGTTAAGGATCTTTAATTCTGTAAGCTATTTGTGCACAGCTTGGATTAAAACTTGGATTGCAAGGATTGCATGGATTGCATGTATGTAAATATGGTTTGAGTGTCAAATCTTCAATGTTCGAGCTGTCAGTTTCTTCTGCTGGACTTGTACTATTATCGTATGCTCAACAACACTACGAAATGCTACAATAAATCCCAGTTGTTCTACTACTTCTCAGTCTGTTCTTCCGGGACTTCGCAGTAAGAATTTTACAGTGGACCCAGGATTGATATAATGATGATGAGGAGTGCTAACTATGTATACCAGATATGACTGGCACGCATGCACAGTAGTAAGATCAGGTGGATAAGATGGCTGTAAGTACTGTGAAGAATGTTAAGCTCACTCCCGTTCCCGTTAAGGATCTTTAATTCTGTAAACTATTTGTGCACAGCTTGGTTTAAAATTTCTTGCAATCATATACTACATGGATTGCATGTATGTAAATATGGTTTGAGTGTCAATCTTCAATGTTTGTAATGCCGTGAACACGATGAACTCAGGTTTATTTAAGCTATGCAATTTGCACGAGGGACAACCAGCAGATTCTGGACATCATTTTTTAACCAGTGCAAGGGCCAAGATCGCCGCGCTTCTCTGCTAATGATAAACACATGGGAGTAAAAAAATTGGGAGCTGCTGCAAATTGCGAACTTCATACTGCCGCCATATTGGATGATTTTCCAACATGTCAGCTGTGTGAAGTCCACAATTCGTGGGAGCTTCCACTTTTTTAGTGTTTTAACATTTTTATTGTGAACAAGTCCCAAAATACCGGTCCGAAAATTAAGTATTTGATGCCAAATTCATGTTCTTGTGAGGTTCTTGCCAGTCAGATGGTAGTTCTATCATAAACTATTTCTGCAACTCACAAATTAATTTTCAAGATCAATATTTAGACTAAGCTTTGCTAAAGAACATTTATTAGAGTTCAACTTTTTTTTTTTTGGAGAGGAGCAACATTTTCGGCGCCCGGGACGGCCACCCCCTTCTTGCTCCGGCGCTGCCAACACACGTGGTTGTGCTGTGCCCGTTGTTGTGTATGGTTGTACATATTCTCAGTTCGCCACGCATTTGAAGTAGGAGCTGGCTACTGACAGAGAATGTTTTCAGGTACGAACTGTATTGTATCTTGTGTCGCTCGCCTACATTCAATCATTACATTAACGTCCGTCTTATCCATACAAAAGATATATTATAGAGCATGGCGGCCACTAGATACTTGACGTAGATACTTGTGTCTTATACAGCTAATGCAGTTTGGCTGGTTTCCAGACATCTGAGGAAGTATAACAATGCGACAGAAAAGGTTACAATTTTGTTTGATTGTTAGACTTTGGTCACCCGACAAACAAAAACTTATGATCAGTGATACAGCTTAACAATTTCTTGTTGAAAAAAAGTGTATTTAATTTCGTGAAATTAGCTAGCTAGCTAATTTCACGAAAATAAGTTCTTACCGCCACGCCCTTAGGTGGTTTGAAATTGTGAAATCAAACGCCAAGCTTTTTTGAACTATTATTTGGTGAAAAAGCTTAGCTTTTAATATCCCGACTTCAAACGGCTGGAAAGCTTGGTGAGAACTCTAAAAGTTTTGTTTTGGGGAGATCTAAGCACACAATAGTGTGTCGCCGCCAAGTAACAGTAGATCATCCCATTGTAGGCATCCGACTGTTAATGATAAAAAGGCGGCCTCACTAGCAGACTTGTGTCTGTTACCTGTAAGCAACTAAAAGCGTATTTTGGCATGTTAAGGATAAATCCCAATGCGAGAGAAGTGTATCAAATTGTGGTAAATGTAAGGGAAAGGTTCAGGGATAAAGAAAAAGTAAAAGTTAAAGGATGAGTGTCCACCATTCGTCGAGAGAAAAATGCGTCAATAACGTTGTTTTGATGTTACTGACTAGCTATCCCATAGACTCATTGCTTATGGCTATTGAACAATTGGGAAGGCCTACACAGCTGAAAGTTTACACACGAATGCATGGTGATCTGAACATTGTCCTTTTGTTCAGGTTTGTGTTATAGGTTTATTTCTGTGTGAAACCCATATTATGTCAGAATGGCTTATACTAATTGCATATACGTATACACTGTAAAATAAAGACTCAGACACCAAATAGATTACTTATTTAATTAATTCGCTACTGGCATATAGCAATGTAATCTGAAATGGCTCTTACTTATTTAGATACGCCTTTAATAGATTGCTTATGCATTTACGGAATTCAAGATTGAAGTCAGCACTATATTCATAAATCCAATAACAACAATTAACCCTCAATTACTGTCAACAATGATAAGGTACTGCTTATCCTTACTCAGTTAGGATTCCCTTAAATATTCCACAATACCTCACGGATTGTAATATCATAACTCGAAACAAGTACTTATCTGTACGTGGCTTCCGTCGGCACTTGACCGTCGTACCCACAGCTAAGCCCTTAACACCTTTCCCGTCGTGAGCCAAGTAGGAGGAGAGACCTGATGCAACCCAAAAATGGAGGTTAACTGATGCTATTCTTTAACCCGGCTTAGCTTATATAGACTCGGTCCCCCTCTATGTGTTAATAGCCTGATGAATCGTCCTTCCTGTCGTTTGGCAGGCAAGCCGCCAGTAATTGCTTTTACTCCCAATAATTATAGTGGGAAAGAATCACCTGTCAGGGCCAAAGGTAACCTGCAGATTGTTGGCTCTGATATGTCACTCACTTTAACCCTTCCCTACAATTAGTTAAAGTGCTCTGTCGTTAATAGCCTGTACAGTCATCGTTGCTGACCTCCACCTTACACCTGGTACGATGACTCACCTCCTTGAGCTTTGGCTTGTTTGGACTTATGTCCTGTTTTGAGCTTTATATCTTAAAATAAATATCGTGATTTCATGCACTGTTTTGGTTATTTATATTAACTTTGAATGTCTGCATGAATATATGCAGCTCTCTGTAATCATATTATAATTTATGTGAATATTAATTTATGCAAATATAATATCATAACATTTGGAGCTTGTAGGTGTCAGGATAAATGCGTGGGAGGGTTTTGAAATTCTGAACCACGAAATTTAAATTTTATTTCTTTTCCATGTTGCAACCAAAGACTTCAAGCAACAATGGCTTAGACAACGAACCCTGGTCCTTAGATTTATGTAACAACCTGGATGAACTAAAAGCTGAACTGTAACGAAGTACAAAATAATCACTCATTTACGTTGTTGGAGAGTGCGTGAGAATAGAGATGCACGTTAGATAATGGTTATGCAACAATATACTCCATGCGCTTTGCGGACTTCATGAATTTCTACATAACAAAATGTGAACAAAGAGAGCTTGTGAACAATACGAGCATCCACGAGCAAACGGGTTTTTTTTTTTTAATAACCAAAAAAATAAAATGCTTCGCGTTCTGCTGTTTTAGTAACAATGACCTTCGGGGACTAAATGTGAACGAAGAAAGCAAGCGAAACAATTTCTCAAGTTTGCTGATGTAATGGCTAATTATTTATAGACATAAAATTCCTAAAAAAAAAAAAAGGTAGAGCGGAATATAACACAGTGCACTGACTTTTTGTATGTTCACAGTCCTAAGTTACATGTGTCTATCAACTGCAAGCAACTCAAAGCGGATCTCATCATGTCGAGTATAAATCCTAATGCTGCCGAAATCTTGAAAAAGTAAGGGGAAGATAAGCATGTGAAGAATGGTCGTACAATAAACTAAGCCGTGTCAATTTGGCTAATCTAACGGCTAATTGGCAATGGGGGGGGGGGGTGAGGCTTAATGGCGCGTCAACAGCAATGGTAAATTTGAAAATTATCAATGAGAAAATTTATCGATATAAAATTCTGCCAGAAAAAAGGTACAGATGAAGATAAGACGGTGTAGCCTTTTGTACGTTCACAGTCCTATGAAAGTTGTGATATCCACCCAAAATCAAAACTGGTGTAAAAAGCCGCCAAGTTTCCGAAAAGGATCGGCATTTGAAGGTAGTTATATTATTCAACCAGGGAAAGGTCGCCAAGGCTAATCCTATTAGCCAAGTTGATCGCACCGAATAATAGTTTGGACGTTAAATGAAAACTAGAAGATTGCTACAGCGAGTAGCAATCTTCTATTTTCATTTAACTTTCGAACTATTAGTCGGTGCGATCAACTTGGCATCCATATTGCCTTTACCGATAAGGCCACTTGTCCACTGACATATAGAGAACTCAGTGATTCAGTTATAAAGGGGGGGATTGAGGCTTAATGGCACGTCGACAACTTGGTCATTAGCGCCAACTTCAGTCACAGTGCAGTGGTCCGGGTTGCCACTAAAGGTCACAACTGTAACCAGGTTGACTGTACTACGTTATTTCTAGGATATGATTTTGGCTGCTGGTTTATTTCCAATTTACCTTTCATTATTTGTATTGATTCATGTCTATTGATTATCTCCTTTGTTGTGCTTTATGAATGTATATTACTGTCTATGACCGAACACATTCGTTCGAATGGAGTCCTGGTCACGGTTGGAACCATAATAACGGGTTCAGTGAGTTATCTTTATCATATCAAAGATTCAAGTGGTAAAAGTGGCCGCCACGTTCCGAATGGTTTGGGCGTGATATCAACACACCAAAACATTTGCCAAGTTAATGGCATCAAATAATAATTCGAAGGTTAAAGGAAAACTAAAACACTTCTACTTTCGGTAGCACTGTTCAAGTTATCTTTTAACGTCCACAGTATTATTCGGTGCGATAAACTTGTCGCATATTTTTTCTTTGTTGCTATCACTCCTTTGAAGGGCCGAACCATTTGGTCCCTTTTACTAGTTTGGTTTTTGATATGATATCACTTCTTTTTTAAAATTGTGTATTAGACTGAATTCAACTAGCCTGTAGATGTGTAATAATGTGCCACATCAACAATAGCTTGAGTGGCCATTTTCTAATATTTTAATGTCATCCCAATCCTTTGAGAGGCCTAATCATTCTCAACTTGGTGGCTTCTTTACCAGATTTGGTTTTATTTTGACACTAGAGGAAGTCCGTGCTAGGCAGTAGTATGTACATATTACACCATATTAAGTCTATTCAATCCAGTTGTTGGGGGGGGGGGATTGAGGCTTAATGGCACGTCGACAACTTGGTCATTAGCGCCAACCTCAGTCACAGTGCAGTGGTTGTTGGGCTCACTGGCTAATGAACACTGACTTTTGTTCGCTTCGCTCACTCAATCAACGCATCCTTTGACTCTTAATAACTGGATAAATCGTTTTAAAATTTGGCACACTCAAGTACCACTGCATGACAAATTTGTTTGCTGGTTGATAATATTGGATTGCTTGATGAAGTCCGTTGTGGTGTTGGATGCACCGTTTGCAACACTAGTACTGGTTGGTCGCTCATCTGTTTGGCCATGCTTGACCGAATTGAATTTCGATCAAATTTTCGCTTCGGTCACTCAACCCCTGGCACGAAACAGCCTCGACCCCTTTTCCGTACTTGGTCTTCAGGCACTGACATTTAAATATTTCTATGGAAGGCAAATAAATACGCTTTTGTAGAACAAAGTTGAAACTTTTAGCATTTGGCATTGGCATATTTCTTTCCTGGGAGAGGCTGAAAGTAAATCGTTGGTATAACATTAACTCATTATTGTTTTATTTATTTATTTATTTACTTACTATGAGAGCCGAAAGGATTTATACATTCCGTATGCTCTACTCTACTAACCACAACTGCAGCACACAGAATAGCCACACCATGGTTTATCGATCAGTACCCTTTGGGTAAAACCAAACCATCGCCACAATCAAAAACCATGACCACACTAACCATAGGAAACTAGGCTTCGTTGTTTTGGTTTCACTTACAGAGGTCTAATTGTCGCGGATTACTTTACAAAGAAGCAATGATAAGCCTCGTGCTCTGCGGTGATTGTTGGTGTCCACTTTGAAACAATTCAGCTCAGTTCTGAAAGCCCGCATCTAGAAAATAAATAAGCCATTCTATCGTTTCTAGCTGCCAATTTTACGGCCTGGTCAGTAGGCCTCGAAATTAACATTGTAGCTTAGTTTGCTTTAAAACCATACGCCTTTAGGTGAAACACGACTTATTTCATTTTACCCATCAACAATCAACGGTTTAGACGAAAGTTGAAATCCACAGCACGTGCACCAAGAATAGTTCAGTACCGTACCAAAGACATAACAGGAGCACGAACACAAGCACCAAGAATGAATAACGATTAAAGTGATTGTTGTTTATACTTCTTAACTCAACGTTCTTATTATGTAGATGTTTATTTTTCGAGACTTGAACGTGGACACAATTTCTTGGGCAATGTTGTCGAGATTTGTGGCGATACGCCAGTGTGTGTCTATATACTTATTTATTTTCTTATTTACGTATTTTCTTATTTATAGGGAGCCATATCACACGGCAAAACGAATGAAAAAGCAACCATACAACCCTTCTAACGTATCAAACATGGACAAAAAGAAATCACACAATGTGGCAGATGATCAGGAACCTGAACCAGAAAAAAAGCACAGAAAAAAAGCGAATTTCTGGTATATCTCAATGAGGCTCATAAAGCTAGTGGCTGGCTAAAAGAACATGCATCTCTATTTCAAGGGCAAATTGATAAACCATATGTTTTTCAATTAACCAAGGAGCAGCAACTAAACGATACCTGCGAATGGTTCGACACTTTGCGTGACACTGTCATTACGGATGATGAAGAGAGAGAAGTATTAGCTTTTATTATGTAATCTTTGTTCTTCACATTTGGAAATTGGCAAGATATGGATATGGATGGAAAACTGCCGTGACAAACTTAAAATGATAGTGAATGCAAAATGAAACTGTACGGGACATTCCAGTCAACAGTGTACAAGATACAAGTGGGGTATAGTCAGGCCTTGTACTGAACAAAGGCCTGTGTACTACTGCTGGCAAACCTACATTGCAAATCACTGTACAAGACTATCTTGAAAATGCAGTACAGGAGTTCAATGAAAATTCTATGACTATACTGATAGACTACAATCGGAATAAAACTGCTTATGTCTTTTCATTATACAACATTAGACTGAGTTTAACTGACATCAAGACGATTGAAGTGAACATTCCAGAACCAGAGCTAGCAGAACTGAAAAAAAGCATGTACTTTGTTCAAAGTTGGTTGGCTAACTGAAAAAGTTGTTGAATTATTCTTTTTTAATTTGTCGAATTTCCATTCTGAGAACGTTTTTGCACACGACACATTTTTACATTGCATCAGAAATGACTGGAGTGTAGATGATGCATGCAACTATGCTCGTTGGAGTGAATTACGCCTTATTTTAATACCATGGTAATCATAACAACCACTGGCTTCTGTGCATATGTTCAAAGTTGAACCACATCATCGAGGTATATGCTCCACTGAGCAATACTCCTCACCCTGACACTAAGAAATCTAGGCTGATAAAAAAATTGCAAATACACCTCAAAGTTGCTTTCAATGAAGATACACCATGGGTGGTATATTTTCCAAAACACACCATGTAGGAAGACGGTGTGAATTGTGGTGTGTTCATTTGCATGTTTGCCATGGCAAAAGTATTGAATCTAACGATTACCGAACCATTTAATCCAACTCAGTCACGGGCTTACATATTTCATGTGATTCGTGGAGGTTGTATGCAAGTTAAAGTGGCAGCAGACCTGCAGTACTGTTTCTTTTGCCAAAACAGTCATGCAATGGTCCAGTGTCATGCATGTAGACAGTGGTAATTCCATTGTTCATGCTGCAGTATCGATCCAGAAACTGCTAAAAAAAAAAAGGACTACCACTTCAGATGTCCATTGATGATGCAACTCAGTGGCGTAACGTACAGGTAGGCTAGGTAAGCATTACTTACGGGCCCCTGCAATTCGGGGGCCTGCCAGGCGGTGAAATTTGGAAATGGACAACATCATTGAGATTTTTACATTGAGAAAAGCATGCCTTAAGAGCCTAAAGTAGTGAACTAACTACGGTATGTAAATGTCATGTTCAAAGTGAAATGTGTCGTAGCAAGTCCAAGTTCCCATTTAACAAGCGTAATAATGTAGCTACTAAGCAAAGCTACAAAATATACCACACAGACATGTTTTTTTCTTTAATTTTTTTCAAACATTATTGTTGGTTTGTATTACGAAGTAATTTTGGCTGAAAAGTTGTTGGTTGTTGGTTGTTCGGGTAACGTAAACCAAACTACGTATACAGTATGTGTATCATTTGGACCAAGACAGTAGAAAGAGGTTTTTTTTGGGTGGGGGGGGGGGGGAGGGTCAGGATATATGGGAAGGGCCCGACCATAAATTTTGCCTATGGGCCCAGAGACACTTTGTTACGCCACTGATGCAACTAAATCAAGAGACATAGAATTCTGTAATTTTTGTGCAGTATCTTTAATCATCTGACTTATGTAATAATTCAGCTTCATTTTATGTGCTATGTTACCAAATTACTTAAACAATGTAGAACAATTTTTGTGTGATGTGTGATGATGAAAGCAAGGTCGCTGGAGTGATTAACTGTGTTACAGGCAGCTTAGGCCTAATCACCAAAAATTAATTAATGATTAAATAAGAAACTTGGTTAACTAAAATATCCTAAACGGATCTTAAATAAATTTCATCTTAACATAGTTCAGGATAACTTAAAACTGTATTAATTAATTTTTCTAATCATTTAAACATCTCAGCTTCCCCCCTCACATGGCCGAAATAAGCCCATAATTTCAATAAACGATTGGTTAAAATACAGACTTCAAACATGTGTGTGAAATGGCAGTGAACGAATGTGGTAACAATTAACAAAAGCAAAAACGATAATTTATTTACAATAAGTAAAATTCCATTAATAATTATACGCTTGTACTTGTTAAAGTACGTAACCTTCATTATCCAAAAATCTTAACTTAGGCAGCAAAAAGATATTTGTTGGTTCTCAGGCCCTGCCTGGTAACTTTTTTTGAGCTAAATAAAAAATGGACCCATAAAGTCCACTTCAGAGAAATTTGTTATTCAAACGTTACACAAACGTTATCCACTTACTATGAGGTTAAGTTGTAGTTTGAAATAGTTTAGAAATTACTACCCCGAACTGAACAGAAAGAAAACAATTAAAAGCTACAGAAATAAACAATACAAATAAAAAGTCTTGTTCGCCCCCCTGGCTAAAATTGCTGCCCCACTGCCGCCTCCCCAATAAACTGATTCTAGCGTCGTCCCTGGTTGGTCGCTTCAGTCCAAATAACTTCTGCATGTGATCTGGGTCTTGATGTTATGTTACGAATTTAATTTTAAAAATTTTTGTCGGCACACTAACTAGAATGGTCTCAATAAAACTAGGTTACTCTGCAATTTTAAAGGTGAAAATATTAAACCATTCCGGCCACATCGTTCTAAACGTTTTTGAATATTGAACTCGAAACACGGTAACTCTAAAATCGTGTTTCAGTGCTCATTCAACTGTCGTTTGTTCTCGTTACCACAAACTTGAAGAATTGAACTTGAAGTGTGCACATCTTCTTTAGAAATGTTGATGCCATGCCCTTGGGCTCTTCCATGGCAAAGAGTTGCCTTGAGTTGGCCAGGGCAGAGAGCTGTGGTCACCCGCGCGCTCCAGCTACCAGCAGGGTTCAATCGTATGCGAGGCACAATGTAAGCCGTATAGGATTAAGTGGCGCCGGAAAAAGGGTGCGGAACTCACGTCGCTTTGACTTAACTAGACTGATGTGTTTTGAAAGTTAATCTGCCTGAACCGGTTTAAAACTATGTGAAGCAATTGACCAATCGGACAGCAACGTACATAAAATAGTTATCCTCATGACTCATCAATTTTTAAATATAAAATAGATTAAAGATGATTAAAAGTAGTCCAGTAATCCCTGGCTGTGTTGAAGCTTAAAAAGCAAGCATCTCTGTGCTTCAACTACTGTCCTTTGACCGTCTGTGCTTCCCATCTACAACTTAAAGATAATGCTACATCACAAACATTTCTTTAGGCCTACAGCTTTCATTCCTGAGCTTCACACCTGCTCAATCTTTCAAACCAAAAAATGATATCAATAAAAAAAAAAAAAAAACCTTCGCCATCAACGTTTTCTGAAGTCTTTCAAAGTTAATGAAGTTTAACCTTAAAAGTTGCAGAATTTAAATTCATTTGATTTTATCATTTTGTGTTCACTGTTGTGTTCTCAATAAAATCTGCAACTGTGTGCTTTGATGCTTGTGTATCACTTGTAGTGTAATTCACTCGTAGTGTATTCTTTAATGTATTGTTTTGCAACCCTGGGCACCAGTTTTTGTTACTTGGTATCAATGTGTAGCATCATGTTTCACACATTGGTGCAAAAAAAATCAATAAAAAATGTGAGGAACACATCAGTTCCGTACATGATACAAAATGTTGTGTAAAACGTCTTTCTGTTCATTCGTTTTTCGGAATACCTGTGCTCACTGTCTGTGAATACTTGAAGCATATGTTAAAAATTCATGTTCATGGTTTGACAAACCAATTGAAACCACACGCTAGTATGCGAACTTGCGAAGCTTCATGGAGTTGGCACATCAGCAATCAGCTTATTTATTATGCTCCTTGTGTTTGATAATTGCCTCATCGTTGTCTTCATTTTGCTGCATTTTTGACGATACTTGGCTCCACATCTAGTTTTGAATGGAATTCATGACAGCGTAACGATCATTGTGTTGGCTAGAGGCAAAAGTCCCACTTCTGACACCGTTGTGATGATGTAAGCTTGGTCTATGAATGGCTTAGGACTAATCACCAAAATTAAATAAAAAATTAAACAATACATTAGGTTCAACTAAAATATCCCAAACGGATCTTAAAATAAATTTCGACTTAAAGTCTTTGCACAAAGGTCAGGATAACTTAAAACTGTAGACATTAATTTTCTTAATCATTCAAACTTAGCTCTACACACACAAGACCGAAATAAGCCCATAATTTCCATAGAGCTTTTTTTTTTATTACAAACATGTGAGTGAAGTGTAGAAAATGGATGTGGCCACAATTAACAAAAGGAAAATGCTAATTTATTTAAAATAATAAGTAAAATTTTAAAGGTAATTATACACTTGTACTTGTAAAAATACACAGCCTTCAACTTCAGCCTTTTGATTCGGGTCACCCGGTGGGACAGTTGAAGGCCATTGCGGCAGGCGAGTTCACCAGGATTTTAAGACATTCTAGTTCGCAAGAATTGGCACGTCGTTTTCAAGAAGCGAAAGGCAGGTTCATCCTCCTGGGCTACCTCCCAAAGTGCCTCAACAGGTTGATGCAGCAGGCATTGCAGAAAAGAGATAAGAATAGAGGAGATGATACGGAAGGAGAGGGAGGATACATAGACCTAGGGTAGGTCTTACCTACCTTCAAGGAGTAATGGACAAGATTCCAAAAATACTCAGAGATAACGGCTTTGACTTCTATGTGAAAAAAGGAGAAGGTCTCAAAGAGTTGCTCCTGCCGAAAGCATTGCATAAAGAGGAAAGTGGTATTAAGGAGAAATATGAGGAGGATGAGGAAAGACTGCAAAAAATAGTGAACACGAGAGAAGGAGTGTATCGTGTACCGTGTGCTAACTGCGATGCCGTCTATATTGGTGAGACATGTAAGGGCATAAGGGCACGAGTAAAACAACATGTGAGTGATACCAGGAATCAAAAAGATACAAACGGCATTGCAGTACACCAGATGGACACCTCACACTGCATTCATTGGGAAGAAACTGAAACGTTGCTCATTTCAAACTCGAGCATAGACTCATACCTGAGAGACCTCGAATCACTGGCTATTCAACACCACGTCCGAGAGAAGGCCGTACTGATAAATATCCAGGGACCATCTAACCTTTCAATCCAATTCCTTTAGGATGCTGGTTTCAGATACCGTCTAAGAAAAAAGTGGAAAAACGGCCTTCAAAATAACGAAGGCAGTGCATGAGCGTCGCGCACCTACCTTGTATATACCTTGCGAATATCGGAGGCCAAGTTAACGCTAATTTCGAATCAAATGGACTGTAAATAGGTGGTAGTGTTTGGAGTTTTTATTACGTGCCTGAAGATGATAGTCGGCTAGGTTTTTCCATCCACAGCAAATGGACTATCGAAAATTCGCCAAGAATTGTTAAATCGTTCTTGGCTGTCTGGAATATTGCATATTTTCCTCCGTGCGTAAGTAAGTCGTCTGCTACGTTCCAGAGTATGAATCTAGACGTTTTTAAATTACACAGCCTTCCAAAAATGGTAATTTATGACGAAAAACATTTCAGCTTGTATTCTGTAAAGTTCTGTCAACAATAAAAAAAACATCCAATATTCAAGGCTAATGGATCAACACATAAAATACCTCACCGATGAAACATTCTTGTTTTGCTTACCAAGAGTGAAACTTACTCATTATAAACCTTGCTGATTCCCACAGTTCAAATTTAGTAAAAGTTGGTTGCTTCAATCCGAATAATTTATACATGTGATTATGGCCTTGATGTAGTGTCTGGAATTTAATTACGAAATATATGTTGGTTTACTAGTGTAGGCTTAGTAAAGCTAAGCTAATCTTACATCCTGCAATTTTAAAGGCGAACAATTTTAAACTCTCTGGCAACATTATTTTACACCCTTTTGAATATTAAACTTAAAATAACTCATGTTAAGTGCTTAAGTGTTCATTCAACTGTCGTATGCTGTCATATTCACAAACTTAAAGAATCGAAACTGAACTGCAAACAAATTCTTTAATTCTTTATGCCACGATCTTTGGCAAACGGCGTCAATAACCATGAAACCGTAAGTTGGCGGGGGCAGAGTGAAAGACATCCTAGCGAGAGTCTGTATGGGCCGCGCCCCTAAACCCCCACCAGTACATCTTTCGAGGCCGTGAACCGTAATAGTTTATGTGAGGTCCGAAAGAAACGAGAAAAAAATGTATAAAGTTCACTCATTCAGTTTTACTGTGCAAACAGAGACATATGGGGGGAAAAATACCAACATTTTTCACATGTGAAAGAATAGATAAACTCACTGACCATGGGCCGCCACAAAAAGAAAAAACGAAGACCACAAAATCGCGTTTCACAGTTCATAGTCCAGAGTTCCTTAGTTAAATGGTAATAAATGTTTCAGCAAGAAAAATAGATAACGCCTTCTGAGAACTTCAAAGTGAATTAAAAATAGATAATGGAACGGACTTACTTTTTCTGGCTTTCATCCCTCAGTCCGACAATTTTTCCTTCAAACACAATAACTCGCTTTACATCATACATCACAAAGAGCTTCCAGCAATCCCCATGGTCGGCCCAAGGTCAGGTAAAGATCATTGACAGGAGTCACAACAGAAAGACGACCCGCATGGTCACAAGTTTACAGCAGGATACAGAAAGAAAAACAAAAACATCATTATCCAGTGGTAACCCGGGGAAGAAGAAGAACACAAACAATGTCACTACTCATCATTGTTGACAAAACAAAAGCAATACTTATTACAAAACAATTGTACTTTTCGGAATTAAAAGCAAACTCAACAGGGTCATCAGCCCCACGGCACAGCCCTGGATTGCCACACGGTAATCACGGTCCAATATGGCCAAATGAGGAGTACATGAATATCACAGTAAAGCACTTAAAGCCATCGGCCACGACCAGCTTTCCAATGCTTTCCCCAGAAAAATAAGAGGGAAAACGAAAAGGGCATTTCACATAACGAAACGCGCATAAACAAACGTGAAACAACGCGTCACAGAGAACCGTGTCACTCGCACACTCTAGCTAGGAGTAGAGCTCAATCATGCCTGTGTACATCGAAAGTTAGGCCAGAATGTGGGTGTAAAACTCCCGCCACTTTGACTTTAGTAGAACAATGTGTTTAGAAAGTTAATCTGCCTGAATCTGAATAAAACTGTTTGAAACAATTAACCACACAAAAAGCACTCTAGTTTAATACTTTAAAAATGTTGTTCACTATTTAACGTTAATTTAACTAAAAATTATCCTCATGGTTCATTATTATTTAATTAAACAAAAATTAGTTTAAAAATATTTCAAGTTAAAATAATCCAATAATTACGGCTGTGTTAAAGATTGATAATCAACTGCCTCTGTGCTTTAACAACTGTACTTTGACCATTTTTGCTTTCAACCTAAAACTTAAAGCTGACGTCTCATCCCAAACATTTCGTTAGGCCTACAACGCATCATTCTTAGGTCTCACATTACATAAGCAATACCCTAGCATAATAAAAGAACACAATATATCTAGTATGTATAGTGAACTGTATAATGTAACTGTTTTTTTAGTTCTGTGCCCGTGAAAAGGTTTGAAAAAATTTGAACCGACATTAGTGTAGAACCTACGTTGCAGCGTTTTGTGTGTTTTAGAAACAAAATAATCATTAGACCAATAAAATAAAATTACAATTTGTGTTATTTTAACACAAAACAGTAATACTTGCACTTCCTCACTGAATGCATGCAGATCAACATCACAAGCCTTAGGGGTCCGAGTTTGTCTAGAATTAAATTTTGATAATTTTAGCATGATCGATCACGTCAAGCTATTTTCAATTAAAAAATTTCTAAGGGCAGGCAATGCCATAAGACATTCAAAAGAGCTTGGCTGCAAGCATGCAGATTACCAGCACTAGTTATCAGGTGTGTCTAATGGGTGGAGATTGACGGGATTTAAATTCTCTCTTATGGCCTAGCCATTGCCGCGTTGGAGAAATTCTAAGACCTGAAATGACTTAGGGCATGAAAAGGAGCATTTCTGACCACAACCAAAGATCAGATGATTTTGAGTCGTCTGACTTTGTGAAAATTTAAATTCTTTCTTATAGGCCGGCAATAAGGTGACGTCACAGAAATTCCTAGACCTGCGATGACTCAAGGCATTAAAAGGAGCATTGCTGTACACATGCATATGACCAACACTAAACATCAGGTGATTCTGAGGGGTCTGACCTTGTTGGCATTTAAGTCCTTTCTTATGTACTGGCATAAAAGGTGGGGTGGCAGAAACTCCTAGACCTGCGATGACTTAAGGCATTAAAAGATGGACTGCTGCACGCAGGCAGATGACCACCACTAAAGATCAGGAGATTCTGAGGGGTCTGACCTTGTTGGAATTTAAATTCTGCTGTATGGACAGGCATAAAAGGTGACGTCGCAGAAATTCCTAGACCTGCAATGACTCAAGGCATTAAAAGGAGTATTGCTTGCAAAGGTAGCACGCCTTTAGGTAGTGGCCTTATACACTTGGGTGAAGACGTTAAAAAACTTGTTCCACTAGATTCATTCAGTCCTTTTCCATTCGAAAACCACATGCAGTTTGTGAAAAAAGTCTTAAGAAAGCAGGACAGGGCTCTTCAGCAGCTAAGTCATCGACTCGCAGAAATTACAGAACCCAGAAAAATAAATAAGCCCCTTCCACATTGTTGTGCAAAAATTGCTGACGACTGCTGCAGTGTGCCACACAACGATGGTCCACTTATTCCAGGATAATAATCCCACTTATTCCCATTTGCCACATTTTAAAGCCAAACTACTGGACCATGTCAGTAGACCTACAAGATGCATATCTCCACGTCCCACTTCACATGCCATATCTTTCGCTTCATGGACAACAACAAAGTATGAATTTCAATGTACCCAGAATCTTCACCCTTGTCCTCAAACTGATTCTGGCCTTTCTTCATCAAAACCTGATCCGAGCAAATGCTTATTTAGATGACTGGCTACTAGAGAATCAAAGCGCAACACTTCTGACAGACAACCTACATTTCACAGCAGATCTGCTCGCTCAGATGGGTTTCGGCATAAAACTCCAAAAATCAAGACTAACCCTTCGTTTCTTACTATCTGCAAAATACTGACCTTCAGAAATTCATGCTAAAATCGCTTATTTTGGCTTATCTTTGCCAAAAAACAAAAATAAAATCCATTTTTGTCGTCTCCGTGAGTTTTTCCCTCTGCCCGCCAGGCGTGCCACTGTGTCTACACACAGACGCGGCCGCCATCTTGGCTAAACCTCACATTCGCTTGGGCACGTTGAAGCGACAACGTGTTTTCTGGCTAGGAGCTCAAAATGTCTACAGTGAGTGAAACAGAGATCAAGATCCGTGAAAAGATCAAGTAAGGGAATTATCCATCATGCACATGTGTCAAAACACCGTAGGATTTACACCCATCGTGTCGGAAATGCATGGAGTGTGACTTCGTGAACAAGTTCTGTGATCTGTGCTCGTTACATGAAGCGGCGGCCATTACCCACGTTCTTCATGCATGGCGAAAAACCGACACCAAGAAAGCTAACAAGAAAAAGAAGGCGGGTAAGCAAAGTATTGACGATCGTCTGAAACTGATGGAGATTGACCCTGATACTCTTGGAATTTTTCATGATAGCTCTAATGATTTTTCGCCGCCGGATTTTGAAGGATTCGATCCGTCTGATCAAATGATTTATACACCGAATTCTTTGGGTGCCTTCGTGATGGCGGCAAGAAACATGGCGGCGGTCACGGCTAATCAGAAAGCCGATGAATCCAGAGCTATTCTTACCAAGGACCTTAATAAATCGTTAGATACGAAAATCGACGTTTTAAAATCTGACCTTCTGGCTTCGTTTGCTAACCTCCTAAAGGCCCATAATGCAGGGGGGGGGGGCGAATTTGCAACCGTTAAATGCTAGTGTGACGGAAGTGTTTCTGCACAGTGACGATCGTAGTTTGACTGGGGAAGGCACCGGAAAGCAGTCAAAAACTAGTAGCTCGGCCACCCCAAAATCGAGCAATTCGGTTGCCCAGAAAAGCCACACGATTACCGCCTTCATTTTAGGTAGCAAGGGAAAAAGGTAGAAAAATCTAATGAGAGTTTAAAAGGTGTCGATGGCAAGGCCTCACGATAAGCAGGTTGACGATAGGATGGTTGTTACTGGAGTGGACGAAACTGTGAGGAAAAGTGGGAAAACGTCCACACCTAGCAGTCGTCACACGCACAGAAAGGATTCCGGAGGCGACCGCAGGGATAGAGCCGACACAGTGGTTAAGAGTAGTAAAGTGTCAAAATCCCAGTTTGCGCCCGAGAAAAGGGAAAGCGGACAGGGATAGGGCTCGAGATCGCTTGGCGACAAGGGGCGTCCCGATCAGTGCAAACAGGGAGCTCGAGGAGCGACGCCGGAAGGAGACGGGTTTGCAAAATTTCTAGCGATGGCTAAGTAACTGTGGATCAAGGATGGTGAGAGGTC
>JAHWFP010032465.1:0-28786 GCA_023313725.1 Lithobius niger
CATATTGATAGACAATGACAGAGTCGAAGGTCAGTCTTACAGTGTTATTTCATTTCAATTCTATAAATAGGTAGACTATTGTGGATTTATTATGTCATCAGAATGAACATGGATGGACTTATTTTCAATGCCAAAATGTAAAAATTTCAACTTGATTGCACCATTAACTTGAGAATTTTTTGTCATGACCGCTTTATTTTGCGAGCAAGATTTTTCAAAAATATATAATTTAATAATTTTGCCGACCTACCAAACTATTGGAGATACCGGACAATCCCCAACACTGGTAGAATGGTACACTCTCAAGAGAGTAAATGGTAGTGTAACGGTTATTAAATGATGCCATAGGTGTAAGATTGTTTTGCATGAGATCTTCAAATTGCCCGCTGTCTAGGGAATTAAAGGTGGGTCCGCTAACCTATTTAAAACTTAATAGTACTAAACGCTAAACCAAGCTATTACGTCTTCATATTTACCTGTGTTGTGTCCAAATAGTTTCCCCTTACGAGGGACTCAATACAGATTCCAGCATGGATTTAGTCTGCACTGGTCTGATCCCAGAACTCCAGCACCGCGAGAAAATGTTGGGGAGCCCCTTTTCAGGGTACTCTCCCCCACGTCATTCTGATGTCAGCATAAGCTGTTCGGGGAAAAACTTCTCCATTCCCGTTATTAGTTCGCCTTTCACGACTAGTCGAAAGGATATCAAAGGAACTTCTAAGAAAGGCAGCTGAGTTCTAAGAACAGCGGTTGCCCCGAAACTACACCCTTCCCTGTACTTCAGGGGTGGGTCAGAACATGTCTAGCACGTACACAGGCTTCAGGTGTGCCTTAAGCTGCAAAGTAATACTAGCCTACCACTGTGTAGCTTGGGGTGTTACAGTAGAATGGTAAATGGTAAAATGGTTTAATCTTAAGATTTTCATATGGTGACCTTCCACGGTATACAGTATTTAGGCAAAGGACATTCAGGCGACGTACACTTTGGTGACACACATTTAGGCAACGAATACTTCAGCATTGTACGCAAACCATTAGACACTTAGGCGACCGACATATTTTTAATGGCGATTTTTTAATGGCGAATTCTTTTTTGCATTGTTGTTATTATAGTTTAGTTTAGGTCAGGTCAGTTGCTTTGGCGTGAATTTCACCAGATACTGTACGCAAAGAAACTTGAAGATGATAGCTTGCTTATCTTTAAATTGGTATGATGTGCCATACAGCCATCAATAAGTCCTTACAAGAGTTCATCATAAGGTTTTTGATCCTTCATTTGTAAAAATGCAAGACTGATACGTAACAGCTGTTTCGCCGCAAGGACCCGTATTATATAGAGTTGCATAAAATTATTTGGTGACACATTCAAATTAGCGTCCATCACAAGCCCAGAAAATATTACTTTCGTGACGCTGTTTTGTCATGGGGGAAGCTTCTTTTTAACTGTCAGGAACAAAAAAAAATACTGTTACACAAAACTGTTCCTTTTTGTTTGACAGTGTTTTGTTTTTGTTTTTGTTCTTAACACTTAAAAACATCTCTCGCCCCTATTTGCTTGTGAAATATTTACGAATTGTTACTGGAATTAATCCGAATGTAAGTCCCCCCGCCAGTTACCTACCTCCCCCCTTTCCCCAGAAAGGAGGTTATGTTAAATTGCGGGCAAAAAATGCAAACATCAATCTACCATCTATCGTAAAGTCTTGGAAATTCTCAGGCTCGGCCTGAAATACGGCTGCTGGAAATCACCGAATGGTCCTTTTGAATCACTCTTCGTTTCTCATAGATCCTCGCAAGCGTCTTCTTCTAAATTCGCAACAGCTTATGTGTAAATTACAGACGTATTCTTTCCTGCAGTTTTCATGACATTTACTGATTTTGCACACGGTCAATCGGCTGATCATTCAGACACTTAGACGCAACTAGTGGACATTTAGGCAAGATAGTAAAAAGTTGATAAAGACATAACAAATACTCTTAAGCTCAACAAATTTGTTTTTAATGCAGTAGTACCATTTTTTATGTCAATCAATGTCCAATGCCCAACAACTACTAAAATACGCAAGTAATTTTGTCTAAGTGTTGGCCCATTTTGAAAATTGTTGTTTTTGTCACCAAAGTGTCTGTCGCCTATGTGTCAGTGATTTCGTTCGTCTTACCTTTCACTGGAGGTCTCGGGCCTGCTCTGGAAGATTTCGTAGCTGGGGGTGGTATATTGGCCGCTTTTAATGCAGCGTAGGCTTTCGATAATTTGACGAACCTGCCAAACTTGCTTTTTTTGGCTTTTTCTTTCTTTTTGGGATATTTTGGTTTTGCATCAATGCTCTCTGTTATCAAAGTGGCCAGGATGAGAAAGAGGAGTACGCTCGATGGCTTTGCGGTAAACATTTGACCAGAACTGAAACAAGAACAAAATCCTTTTAAGCACAATCACCTGTGACGCAGATTATTTCAATCCTGTGGCACATTCTGCTTCATCAGAAATCAGTACGAAATTAATCATAACACATATCACAGAGAATAAATAAAATAACTAATGACACATAGTTGTATCGTACATTAAGGATGAACTAGGAAAAACGTGGTTCAAAATAAAAAAAAAAGTACCAACAATCCGACTCAAATCCGGGTCTACATGTTCCGTGATCTGCCTTTTACTAGGGCAACTGACCCAGACTTTTTAAAAATTCTGTTCTTCTATGTGGTCATCTTGACGTTGTCACAGTCCCACTATGGTTAGACTAGTAGGCGTTACTATGGGGTGTTACTATTCAAAGAATGTTGGTGTGAGGATAACTCACATGTAATTTGGGGAAAAGGTTGTACACAAAAGCTTAATCTGCAGTCAATACCCTCCGAATCCTGCCAATAGCATTAGTCGGGAATGATGACTCATCACGTTTTGTTTTGGAGAGTTCTTAGAAATCGTATCGATTTCTTAAATACTTTGAATGAATCCAAATTTTGAGTCATTTCGGAAAATTCTGAAGAGAAGCAGAATTATTAGTATTTGGGACGTTTCAGCATGCATGGTGAAGATTTTCTTGTCAGAGATCTCCCGCCCTCCCTCGTGGATTTTTTCTTCCCAGGAAAAAAGTTTATTAAAAAAAAAGTTTAATTTTCATTAACATTACGTTGCACTTAATAAGGTTATACTAGTGCTGGCATACGATTACAAGTAGAGACGAAATCGAAGGTTACGTGCTATGGGCATATGTAAAGCGAGCACACAGTATGATGAGCACATAGGGAAAAGTAACTGTAAATCAAACGCATATGTACCTCTGTCAGTGTGCAATCATAAATGTCGGGGCCACGTTTCGTGTGGAAGAACGAACATCCTAAAGCCGTCACTAGTTAGAACTGCTGGCGGCTTACCGCCGGAAATACGGAAAATGAAACTCGCTAAGTGCGCTCGATTTATTCCGGTAGCCTACGCTCGATCTAAGTGTTGGCTGCACGTGACCAACAGGAGACATCTCGCTTAACCTATACTAACAACATCACAGAACAAAATTTAAGTCAAACTTAGTTCACCACATGCAACTCTTTTCTTGCCCGTTGATAGAATAGCCGAGGCAATTAGCCTAACCTATCCTAATCTTTAACAATACCACTAGCGTATGCAACATCTTCCTCTAGTCCTCCGTGAATTTCGATAAAATGGTTATGGTGCCAATTTTAATTTAAGCACATTTTTTTGCCTTGTGGAAAGTGTCTGAGGGGGAAAACTCGGGGGAAGGAGATAATGTCTGGGGAGATGATGTCCAAGTTAAGGGAGGAACTTTAGTGGGGGAGAGGGTAAATGTCTGTGGAAAAACGTCTGGGGAAAATGCTCGATTGTGTGAAAATGTGCTGGGAGTGTAGAGTATAAGTACGCCCACACAACCAGTGCATCTTTAGCGATATCCATAAACGATGGACAACTTGAACGACAGTCATCTTCAACCTCAGCTATGGATCAGTTGGTATCATGGACGTCGTTGTAATTATGATGTTCATCCTGAGGGCAAACAGTATATCTACAGCCAATTCTACACATCGTGATGGCATGTCTAGACTGTGAACTCTTTAATAATTATCCAGGTGTTGGGTATTTATTTTACAGTGTAATACCCTCTCCCATGGGAACAAGCACTTTTCTAGTGGAAGTTCGGTCTGGGATTGGAATTTTTTTTCCTAGAACGAACTTGGAACGTTTGGCTAATTCATCTCGCCATGGATTCAACCATTCTGCAAAGACTTGCTGTTGGAGGAACGGGGAGCCCACTCAACGGATCAAGTAAAACGTAACCAGACAAAACTAAAGCTTACCTACCTACAGGTTCTTTTGAAACTAAAGAATATTGTGGTGGAACAACAAACACTTAAGTTCAAAGCCCGTAACTTTTCAGTGTTGAAACATTGCTAAACAAATGGATACCTCCATGCATCTTGGAAGTTAACCAGGACAGAAAGCCGACTGCTCAACAAGATTTAAATAAATACAGATGCAAACCTATGTACGTTGCCTTTTGGACTTAAATGTCAGACTGCCTGATCGGGGAAATCGTACCTACGACCTTTGAAACCAAAGCCCGAGGTCCTACTGCTGAGACATACTGACACGGCCCGTGCCATAAGCCCTGACCGTGTCAGTATGGTTCAGCGGTAGGACCTCAGCATTTTGTTTCAAAGGACGTGGGTTCAATTCCCCGCTAAGGCAGTCTGACAATTAAAAGGCAACGTAAGTAGGTTTGCATCTATATTTGCTTAAATCTTGGACGTTACTAACGTGTGGAAGAGGAGTCATTCAACTGGGACAATGGCATTTGAATGAAAACGGGATGACTGGGATTCGAAACTGCAAGCAGCATCGAATTGGCATGGAGGCAAGTATAGTGAAGCCTACCAAAGAAACATTGGACAATGGACAGGGACAAACTTGTGGCTGGGGAAGCAACTAAGAATGCACCAGTAAATCAAAAAAAGCCATTGCTTTAAAGCTTAGGCATCAACCACTGTAACCTAAACCTAGTCCAACTTGAATTAGGTGAAGGAGGAGAAAGCGTTCTCTACCATCTGTCGCTACTAAAAGTTATTTTGGGAAGACGCCATCTGAAGATGCAAAAATTAAACCCAATGTGTTCGACATGACGTTGGCAGAATGGATACAGGGGCAAATGGCTTCTCGTGACTGGATGCACTCTTTTCAGTCACGGCACCATCGTATTATATGATGGACATTCAGCCATCACTGTTGCATCCAGGAAGAGGTTCGTGTAGTGTTTCAACTCGAGTGAAGGATTTCCCTTTAGTGGAGTTGGAAGACTGGGCTAACTTCGTGGACTTTGGCAACAACTGACACATTAAATTAGACTCATAACGACCAAGGCTAATTAATATCGGTTAAGTGGTGATAATTATTACATTTTGATGTTTTTAATATGGCATGAGTATGGCTTATATTGTCGGAATATGCACATTTTGGTGATTTATCAGCGATGGCAATTTGAATTTATGCTCATCTTCTTTTTCTTTTAACCTTTAATAGGAATTGCATGGATCTCGATGGGGCTCGATGACCTTGAGCTTGAGGCTATAATTCCTATCACACTCTATTTTATCCACCATCTCTATTTCATCTCACCTTTTTTCTCCTTGCCACAAATTTGCAAATTTGCAGAAGTTTGCAAATTTTTTTCGCTCAGTCGTCAAGGACCCTAAAAATGGTTGTGCCCATGAAATGGTCATGAAAGAAGCGATTATTAATTTCTGGATTTATTTCATGGTTGCGTAATGTGATGGAACGGAGGTTACCTAAATCCTATACTATAAGCGAGTCTCCCAGGAAAACGGGTAAGCTGAGCGCGAGAGTGAGGGGCGGAGCGAGCGCGAAGCTTCTGAGATCGCCCACTAGATGCCACTACTAACAATTCTCGCAGACGAAACCATTATCAAAACGAACTAGGACCAAAGTAACGCACCACGACGAAACACAGGACAAAGTTGAGCATCTCTTAGCCAACATACCAAAATAAAAATGCACTTAGCTGAAGGAAATTTACTTAGCTGAAGAAGGAGGGCTGATGGGGAAAAACCAGCGTGTGGGGCAGTGAGTCTGTTAGCCCGGCTATTAGCATTCTAATGATATAAATGCTAAGGGAAGATGTTGGGGGGGGGGGAGAGTGCGTCTGTTACCATTAAGCATTAACTGAACTTAAAAGGCACGTTTTTTGGGCGTGTTTGGGATGGAGACCGATTCAGTTTTTACAAAATCTCGCAAAAGGAAGAGAGCATGAAGATGATGAGAAGAAAGGGGGAGGGAAGACTGGAGGGAGGAAAAGGAGAGCATTACAGGAAGAAAAATTGGCTATCGCAGTCAACGTTCAGGTCACACCAACTGAAACTGGGAAACAACCATGGGCGAAACAAAACCTCGGGCGAAGCCGGGCACAACTGCTAGTAGTATACTACAGTATATTGCATGCAGTGGATATCACGTATATGCAGGTATGAATAGAAGACAATTAACTAGTTTTAAAATGAATTTTTTTCAAACATTGACATAGGCTATTGTGACACTTACCTGTATTCGTCTATTGAGCTGTCATTTGTTACAAGAGTAACTTAAGGATGCTAATGCATGTTTATGAATTACTTTGAATTGTAAGTGCATGTTTGTAAAGGAAGCCTAATTACCGTATGGATTTATTAAGACATAGTGCACATATTACATATTGCATGCCTGATGCAAAATAGGGTTCAAAATAGGTAAAGCATCACATTGGGATAACTTTTTTGCCTGATTGCATGTTGTTCTGAAAATAAGTTAAAATTTTCGTTCTTGTTCATAACTTAAATGTTGTACTTTGCAGTTAACCTTTGCATGATCGGTATTGATTGATGGCAAGTTGCTTAGTATTATTTTCATTTTTTGAGGATTCTACATGTTGATACTTATCTGTTATTGGAGGAGGGCAGTTATCCATCAGTGATTATTGTTAAATGTGTGGCATAGTTAAGTGTACTTGTATGTTATGGTTAATGATTTACAACGCATGAAGAACACTTACCGTTTTCATTGGTGTGGACCACTTACCTTCTTGCATGCACTAACAGTAGATGAAATAGTATGTAGTAATTTATGAGAGCTTAAAAATTGAGTATGTTTTTTTTTTAATTTATATAGCGTGTTGGATGATGCTAATCTGATAAGTTATTGCATGACACTTACCTGTAGCTACAGTAATTCTTGCATGTCAACCACATATTTGTTTTATTGTCCAACATACTTGATTACAAATGTTTAGTAAATATTTAGTTTATAACCCGGGAATGCAGAGGGGTAGGGGTAAGTTGTAGAGATATTAAATGTCTACTTTGGATGAATGATGCTTAACGTTTTGGAAGTACATTTTAGGGGAGAGTGTGTTGTGTAATGATCCCACTAGTGGTTAGACTAGTAGGCGTTACTGTGGAGTGTAGGCACGTGTAATTCGGGGAAAACGTTGTAGACAGAAGCCATATCTACACACTATACCCTCCAACTCTTGCCAAAAGCTTTAGTTGGGCGGGAAGACTCATCTTATCTTGTTTTGGGGAATTTTTTGAAATTATCTCGAGTTTTTAAATACTTGGAACTGAGACGTTTCGGAGAGACGCAGAATTCTTAGTATTTGGAACATTTGGACACGTGTGGGAGTGCTGGGAGGGTAGGGTATAAGTTTGCCTGCACAACCAATGCATATGATTTTTCTATAAACAGTTGACAGCTTGAAGGATACCCATCTTCACCGTCAGCTATGAATCAATTGGCATCATGGACGTCGTTGTAATTATGATGTATTCCAATTTAATATTAATCCTGAGGGAAAACAATATATGTACAGCCTACTATAGAGGTTGTGATGGCATTTCCAGGCTGTGAACCCTTTAATAATTATCCCGTCGTTGGGTCTTTATTTTATATTGTGACAACATCCCATTTTCTTCCTCAGTCCCGTCCACTGCATTCAGCCAAGCTTTGTGGTGACCTGGGACCAGGTCATGGTCATTGGAACAGTTACTAGCATGAACTGACTAGCCTGAACGTTATTCTACCTTCGACAGTGTGGAGGCCAAGAAGCAATTTGCGTTCCCTCCTTGTATGTATGTTTGTGATCTCTGGGTAACCACTGAGAAGGATTGAACAGCTAATTAGCTCGGCTGGAGCCTGTGGCCAATACCCGCCCCGGTAGCGCAGTGGTTAGAGCGCCCGGCTAGTAAACGGGAAGACTTGGGTTCGAGTCCCAGTTGGGGCAGTTGTTTTTTCTTTCTTTCTCAGACTAATGTATTGTGTATCCTCACAAGGCCAGTCTTTAATGCAGACTGCTTGCTTCGTTTACCCTTTACTTTGTGATTTCTTCTTTATTTACCCTATCAACTTAGCAGTCTGAATACTATTCACTAATATTGGAAATGTTAACGTGTATGATATTTTTTCCGACTCAGCCTCCTCCAAGTTCACGCATAATCGTATAATTTATCACAGGTAGTTGTTTCTCTTCCATTATCAGTTTTGCCTGTTATCTTGTTTTTCAGAGTCGCGGTATGCCACAATAGGATCCACTTCCATTGATTATTAATATGCATGTCCTACGATTTTCTGTATATATATAGCAGGAAGGTCAAAAGACGTCTGACAAAATCCCTCTTACACTGTTCTTGAAACGACAATATTCATTCTAAATTGTGTTGGAGCGGTGTTTGTTGGCTTATTGACCTTCTGCATTCCATATCATTTTTTTCATTATGGTTAAAGTGTTTTACTATTACTATTAAACCCCGACTCGTTGGTTGTGGCTGGGAATGAAAGGAACCTACTTCGGTCATGAAGTGCCTGCCCAGCAAGAGAGCCTAAGGCACAGCAACAGGGTGCACTCCAATACCCATCTCAGTGAGTGACACAAGGACAAGCTTGAAAACCAATTCTGTCATACGCCACTTACAACCAAAGAATGTGTAAAAACGAAGGCTTAAATGGTGTTAGACCAATCAGTAGGACAGCAAAAAGCAGTGGGCTCAGGCAACCACCCTGAGACAAGCCCTGACTTGCAGACTGTCACAAACTGTGGAATGAAGAGAACACACGTCGGTCAAGAGAGCCTGAAGCACAGCAACAGGATGAATTCCAACACCCATCTTAGTCAGTGACACACGTACAAACTACAGTAAAACAAAGGCCAGGAAGGTGCAAAAAAATAATTCACACGCAAGTTGCGATGTTTCAGACTATTCAGCCCTCCATCATCAAGCAAACAAAAGAAAAAAGAATAAAATGCCAAAGCTTAAACTCATACTAATGCACTCAATAAAAACACTAAGTATGTTTCAAATATAATCAAAAGATGAACATCTTGGTGTATAAATTTTGTAAAAAAGTGAATCTAAGACTAACAGTAGACTGACGGTAAGATATAAGCGACTTACTCCCTGAAAATGCAGGTTGTACCTCAGGGAAGATGTTGCTTGTTTCCTATTTCCCAACCTGCCTTTGGATATGGCACCAGAATAGCAAATTTCTATGCATGAGTCACTTCGACTAATAACTCGTACACCACCAAAGACATCCAACAGAGCCTCTGGTGCCCCAGATTTAGACTCCATTGCACCTAACGAGTGAGCCATTCCCCAACACACAACACTGCCTTTAACTTCCCCAGGGTAAGTGCATAGGTACACTGACAGGCAAAACTACGTACACCGACACAAACTGAGAATTCAAAGCATTGACTGGTTCCTGGTCTCGAAGAACTTGGTCGCCATCAGCACTGTGAATCCAAGTCACCACGAGCCGAGGGTCGCAGGCCTCCAGGCCTACCAGACACAGCTCTGTCGGAAGGAGGTACATAGATGTTTCCAGAAATCATGCTTGGCATCGCGAAAAATACGACGATGTGATGCCAAGGCTGTCTCTGAAACTATCCCATTGTTCTTGATCTGGCTAACGACAAACTTGAAGGAAAATCTACTTTCGGTGGTGAATCACAATCCTATTTTCTTCCAGCAACCATGCTAAGCATTAGGGTCTCTAAATATTGACCCTGAGCTGTGTTAACACACACGCAATCCTGCAACGAAGTCCGAGTAGTAGGCGTGTTCTGCAGCCCAAAGTGGCCACAGTTCAAAAAGGTATCGCTCCAGCTTGGACGCTAAGGTATTGGGATGGCAGGATACAACCACCATTTCCCGATCAACGCCAGACAATGAGTTGGGAAACTGATCACTCCTTCTGCGGTCATCGTTGACATTCATAGTCAGCACTCCAACCAGTACACTTACTTGAACACAAGACTAAGTCCAGAACTGTTTCCTGAAAAGACGTCCTATACCACCAGACAAAAATTGCGCCATCGTAGAATACTATCAACTCATGCTCCTCCAGGGGCGATACAATGATCGCACAGTGCCCATTTTGTGTCCAATAGGCAATTACACGAATAAAGTCACCATATACAAGCCTATCAACCAGTAACCCTAGCCATGAGTAGAAAACATGGTAGGGGAGTAAGCAATTCACAGTGACCCAACCATTACCACACCAATGCTGGGACAATCAACTGGCTGGGGCATCAATGCTTGGGACATTCAACTTCGGTGACCATTGGTGAGAGACATTGTAGTGCAAGACTAGTAGTACACCACCACCATTACTACCATTAATCGCGATTGTGTATACACCACCCATGATGGTGGTGTATACACAACCCAATGCCGAAAATAAAATACTATGGCCCTCAGACACAAATTCACGTTTAATTCTTCTTGCGGTCTTTTTTTGCAGCCTTAACTATAAAACGATAGCAGTGCGAAACAGTTTTCATATCACAGCAAAACTAGACTTCCAAATACTTAACCTCAGTGAAATACAAAAAAGTCGCCCAGTAGTCTAAAAGTTAAATTTTCAGACTAGTGAGAACTAATAAAGATTAAATCACAAGGTAAATGGTTAACGAAGCAAACAGTGTGCATTAAAGACTGGCCTTGTGACACAATGCAATGTACACTAATCTGAGAAAGAAAGAAAAGACAATTGTCCCGACCAAGACTCGAACCCAGGACATCCAACATACTTAGGCCATATGCCTTAACAATTAAAATGGGAACTAGTTTACACTAAAAAGTGATACAGGTATACTGACATTCAGTAGACCATAGTTTTAAGAGTCTTAAAGACATGATTAGGGCCTTAGTGCCTCGTCGGGCAGATGACCGGGTGTGTTTAACGCTCGCTAAAACCCTTTGAAAGACATGATTAGCTCATAGTGGTAAAAAATCCAATGCTACAATTTCATGTTGTCTGGAAATGTTGGCATATTCTAATGTGACTTTCTACTTTGAGATCGTGTGTATGTAACGAAAATAGCAGTGGGCCCAAAATAAAGCTTTGAAGGACTCCACGACCTCAGGAAAAGCAGAACCAATATAGATTTGCTGAGATATGGTAAACAAAAATCTGAAATTCAAGTGTGATATTACCGGTTATCCCATAACTGGTCATTTTTTTTTACTATAAATGTGTGTGGAACCAAATCAAGTGCTTTAGCGTAGTCAACTTTAATGGTATCAGTTGGTGCTCCTGCTAAAGACAAAAACCGTTGTCACTTGTTTAGATTTTATCCTCCACTACATTGTCTTGTTACTTTGTGATCCATGCTGTCACAATTTTATTCAACTGTTTTTTGTCTATGTTATAAATGTACAAAAAAAAAACCTATAAAATTGATACTGTAACCTAGAAATATTCGTGGTTATGCTAGCTGGGAAACCAAGTTTCTAACTGCTTCGAACGGAATTCATTATTTGCACGGCTGTAATTAGATTCCGCGAGAATCTCGCCACTGCTTGCTTGGTTACCATTGTCGTGACTATAACCTCATAGAACCAAAGCTCCTCATTCTAGACATATTGTTTAAACCCCTATTACAACAATTTAGACACTTTCGTGGACCTTCCTATGCGTATGCTATAAATACATGCGTCTAACTAGGAAGGCAGTTCCTAGAATTCCAAATAAATCTACTTTTAACGGAAACAATTCACAGCATATTACAGTTCAATAGCTTCAAACCACAAAAATATGACGAATAAATGAATGTATGAAATGTATGAAACCGTTAAGCCAGCTACTTCCATTTAAAAAAAAAACATAAACGAAGCTATACGATAGCTTCTCAATACAGGTTGCTCTTGTTAAATGAGTGTAGCATTACCTTTGTAGCAAGCCAGCGATATAATATCGTTACTCTGCGTTACCCCATAGAATGTAGTTGATGTGGTAGCCTAGGTAACCATCAAAGTGTTGTAGGTCAATATGTCTTAGATGTAATTTACAACAAGAATTTTGTAATGCAGCCATGAATCGGTTGCTTCTGGTTACTTGAAGTTATTGTTATGTTTGCTTCATATTACATTTACTGCTTACTGCTTTAGTTCAGATATACAGTGACGCAATAGGCAGAGTGCACTATCAGGTAGCCTTTCAATCAGCCTGTGCTTTCATTCATTTTTTTATGCATATCATTATCTTACCTGCTTTCACAAGTTTTACAGAGGAACTAGTGGCGGACTGAAGTGGTTTGACTTTTGTGGCTTATCATGAGGATTATTAATTTATGTCTGTTGCGGGAACACTGAATACAGCGACATTAACCTTGGAGCAAATGAAACCATTACTGCGGCTATGTAAAATGTTTCTGGCGGGCAAATTGCTCGCAAATGGATGTAAACAAAAATCACAAGACAGCGGACGTACAAGCTGGAAGCAGGAGATATCCAATATGGAAATACATTTCAGTGAATAATGGCATGATTCATTAGTTAATGTAAATGCTGATAGTCCAGTAAATAGTAATGCATTTCTCATCTTTTTTCTTCCGTTCCCCTCGATAAACATTGACGTTTATGCTAGTGATGCCATATACATAGATCATCAAAATGAACAATGGCCAAACCAAACCTGGTCTGAAACGTCTTTTTTTGTTACAGTTAGTCACTCCCACCCTCTTATCTGGCTTGCATTCCCTATATCAATGAATTCTGACAGAAGTGGACTGGCGAGGCTAGAGGGGTATTGGGAGATTGGGAAGGGGAAGATGAAGAAAAAAGAAATGGTTATTGTATAAGAAACGGAAAGCATAATGTGGAATATGAAACACAGAACGAAATAGTAAAATAGTTACAGCCGTACAACAACTCCACTGTCAAATAGGGTTCCATTACAATGCCATTACCACAATATGTTACGGCATTCACTACAAAAGCAATACACCTTAGAGAGAGAAAAAATAACATAAGACGAATATGATCAAAATAGTATGCACTGCAAAAATGGCGTTGCAAGTTACAACACCTAACGTAATTCTGAAATCTGTTATAAGGCTGCTCTCGGTCTTATAGGGAAGTTACAAATTATGTGTTGCAAAGAACAACATTCACAAGTACAACGTCTACGATCAGCGAACATTTACAGACATTGTTTAAACGTCTACTAATATACAGGGTGTAACTAAAAGGTCTGGCCAACCTTTCAGGGTGTAGTCTATGATCAAAAGTACGACTAAAAAGTCCTATAAACATGGGTCCGGAAATGCATTCGTTTTCCGTTACAGCCCCCCAAAGTTAGGGGTAAAACTTTGAAGTTTTTCCATACCTTCTCCTAATTTGTCCAAACAACTACAATGGCACCACGGCGCAACTACAATGGTGCAATTTCATTACTTCATAATGTAGGTCGTAAAACTTTGCGGTCGGGGCAGTAATGGAGGAAGGGGGGGGGGAGTTGAGGAGAGGGGGGCCTCTTTAGCAGTTTTACTGAAATTAAACGCTCCATCACCATGCACAGCACCAAAATCTCAAATCTGGTATCGTGTCTTCAGTTTAGAAGAAATAAATGTGTGCCTCTTGTGACTACAAAAGGTGTTCGATGTGTCCACCATGCGATCCAACACAGGCAAGGGTACGTCTTGCCATTGACTGGCGAACGCGTTCAGAGACACCGGGTGTACTTCGGATCGTATGGCAACACTCAACAGCCCGCTGCCGAAGGGCTTCCTCGTTATCAACTGGAACTGAATACACATGTGACTTTAGATGTCCACACAAGTAAAAGTCAAGCGGTTCAGATCTGGTGAACGTGGGGGCCGCGCATGCAGCCCACCTCGCCCAATCCATCGAGCTGAGTAGTCACGATTTAGGAATGTCGTGCTAGGAGACTAAAATGTGGTGGAGCACCGTCATGCATGAACCACATTCGTTGTTTGATACCCAATGGAACATCCTGCAGTAAGGTAGGCAACTCGTGTTCGAGAAACCGTTGATAAGTTTCATCATTTAGACGTAGCGCCAACACATAGGGACCTATTAATTCGTCACAAACAATGCCGCCTAAACGTTCAGACTAAACCTCTGTTGGTGTCTACCTGGGACAATGCCGCGTGGATTTTCCTCTGCCCACAAGTGATTATTATGAAAATTAACGATGCCATTCCTGGTAAAGCTTGCTTCATCAGAGAACAACAGAACTGACGAAATGAACATAGGGTCTTCGGCACATTGCTGCATAGACCACTGGCTAAATGCTGCTCGTGCTGGATAGTCGGCTGGTAAAAGTGCCTGAACACGCTGCAGGTGGTATGGATACAACAATTGTTCGTGTATAACCCTCCAGACAGTCATGTGTGACACACCTTCCATTGTTTCAATTCCTCACGTACTGGCTCCAGGAGTTGCTTCTATCCGGTCTAGGATTCGTTGCTCTACAGCAGGCGTTCTGACGGTTCCTTTCCTTCCCCAGTTGGCAGTAACAGGCTCGAATCTTCCAGTCTTTCGAAGGCGACTGTCAATGGCTACGAAGGTCTGCCTATTTGGTACCTGCCAATTTGGGAAAGCTTCATGGTAGAGGCGTTCAGCCTCTCGACTGTCCCATTTGTGCGTCCATACATGAGATGCATGTCAGCAAATTCCTGATATGAGTACAGTAATGTACGCAAGTTCGACTACTAATAAATTAAGAAGTTTAACAAGATGCGAAAAAAAGTGATGATGAAAAGAAATGTGCTATCCAAAGCCTACATGGCTGGTTGAAATGCGACCTAAATCAAGAAAATTCGGCAAATACAGTGAGTTCAACGAGATGCGAAAAGAGTGATGATCTGCAGAAATCTGCTATCCAAAGACCTAAATCAAGAGAAATGCGGCGAATAAAAGAAGTTCAACGAGATGCGAAAAGAGTGATGAAAAGAAATCTGCTATCCATGGCTTGTTGCAATGTGGCCTATACCACGCGCAATGGCTGTTTGCTGTGACGTGCACATCACGTGATTGGGCTAGTCCAATCAGATGGCCAAACAGCCGTTGTTCTCGTTCGTCATTGGCTAACTCATGGTGACGTCACAGCAAACAGCCATTGCGCATGGTATAAATGTGGTGAAATGCGACTGATAAACGAAGCTCAACGAGATGCAGAGAAAGAGATGAATGTTTCTCAGCAAGACCTGTAATGGTGCTGCTGGGTAGCCATGAAGTGCTGGTTTCGTTGTCATTGCTTGCCACAACATTTGCTCTGCAGGGAAGCTAGACAGAAAGGCTGACTGGAGACTTTTATGTAACTTGAAAAGGTAGGCCTTCCGGACTAATGGCCTTTTGTCTTGTTTTGATGTGTACTAGAATCCGTCATTAAGGTTTGGCCAGACCTTTCAAAGGACAAAAGAAATTCTCCGTCCCTCCTCCTCCAACTTGTCCCCCACCTTGTTCCCCTATTTCCTCATCCGCAAAGCTTTGAGACTTCAATTCAAGTAATGAAACTGTAAGAAGGATGTGTCAGTTGTAGTTGTTTGGACAAATTAGGTGGGAAGTTACAGAAAAACTTCAACGTTTTACCCCTGACTTTGGGGTAAAACCCATGTTTATAGGACTTTTTAGTCTTACTTTTGATCATAGACTACACCCTGAAAGTTTGGCCAGACCTTTTAGGTACACCCTGCAGATGTTTTAAACCAAAACGTCTATAGGTGTTGTAAATCAAAACATGTATAGGTATTAAACCAAAACGTCTAGTATGTTGCAAACCAGAACGTTTATAGGTGTTGTAAACCAAAACGTCTACAGATGTTGTCAACCAAAAGTTCCTAAATAAATAAAGAATAAATGTTGCAAACTCAACTTGCCTCAAATCCGTAGTGAGGCACTAAATGACGTCACAAATATTAAGAGTAAACTTTCAGCTGAACAAAATATGATAAAGGTAACTTTTTAGGTTTAAAATATTTAGGTTTTAGCCAATCTTTGAGAGTATTTTCAATCTTTGGATGAAAATGCAGTTGACTAAACTGGGGTAGGGAAGCTAAAACTGCACCTCGAATTTATTATACAATAGATTTTTGGTTATTAATTCTTTCATATATCAAACAAAATAGTAGTCATTTAGCTTTACAACCAAGTGCAGCCAAACTACTGCGTTTAATATAAACTTAATGGTGACTTCACACAGATTTGTGAACACGGTATTTCTTATTTTTAAATCCATAGACTTCAAACAATTTTAAATTCGAAATATAAAACTTTGTAGTAACCCTTCCGTCTTTTATACTGTAGGCTGTAACTTACGGAAACATTTTTTATTTTGTATTTCTCCAAGGAATGTTGTTGAAAAGTCTGTGCGAAACCGAAATTCAGTATAGTAGCCATGTTGGGAGCTGAACCTCTTCAGAAATATGCAGTGTGCTATTAGATTAAGGCTCAGTAACTCTTAGTCAAGTTGTTACTGTCATGTAGTTAAACCACCAATAGCAGTAAACGTTTGCCTAGCCCGTAATATATATATATAATTACACTAAATCCGCAAGGCAGCCAGCAGCAGCAGCAAGCAGGACATACGAAACAGTCATCTGCATCTGCAGCGCCCAGAACGCAACGTCCAGCAGCGCGAACATACGATGCCGTCTACCGACCGAACGGCAACTTAATGAGGGGGGGGGGGGCGGACCGGGGGGGGAGGGAAGGGGAGTGAGACGACGCGGAATGAGCGAGCGAAGCGAGCGACTCCGCTAGTCTATATAATAAAAGCAGTAACACAGAACGAGAAGAGGAGGAGTTAGAAGAGGAGGAAGTGACGTGTAGGGTATTGTTGTAGATGCTCTGTAACGATTTCCTTTTGCAAGGTTGCAATGAATAGGGACGAGAACATTCATTCTTTGCACGGTAGCAAAGAAAAAGGCTCGGAAGGATGAAGGGTATTCTGATGCCCTGTAACAATCAGTAACAAACGAAATATTATGTCATATTATTTTATTATACATTTTAAAATTGGCGTTTTAAATTTTTTAAATTTTCATCAGGTCCGTGTACCCTGATGGTTAGGGCATTAGCCTACTAATCTAAAGGTTGTGAGTTTGAATCCCGCCCAATCAGCGAATACAGGTTATGAGTTTAATACAGGTAGTAGCTAGCTAACACTATGCAGCTATAACTTAACTGTAAATGATATACATCTCCTTTGTATGTGCTCTAAGCATAAAGAAATATTGAATTTACGTTTTCAGATAAGTTTTTCTTTTTGCTCAAAGAAGGGAGCCAGTTCCACAAGCGACCATCACCCCCACCATCAAGTGTTCGTATCAGCGATAAAAATCACTCTTTTTGTGTGTGTGTAAAGGCTGTGATCAAGGGTGTGGGGAAGTTCCCATAACAAAGAACAGCAACTTTCATCAACAAAAACCTGTTTTTTGTACCAAACAAAACTCTTGGTTGGCGGTCATTTGTGGGAGTGGACCCCCCGAGCATTATGACAAAACCTTAAACAAATATATTTTTTAAAGTAATCTGTTAATAGACAGTTCTGTCCTGAGATGCCAAGGACTACACAACGTCCTGCATGTGTAACGCCGTGCGATGCCCTGAACTCCACAACGTCCAAGATGCGTACTGCCCTAGAATGCATATTTTCGTGGTAAGCAATCGACGTTCACAAAGTATTGTATGAATAAAGAGAAGTCATTTTCATTGTCAAAGTAATATCCATAGGACTGAGTAAAAACGGCTACTCTCTTGCATCCTATTGCGTTAAAAATTGTTCCCAATGAAACGATCGACCCTGCCTGGTGAAATTCAGCCAGGGAAAGTGAGCTCACCTAACAGGCTTTTCTATATTTCTCTACAAACAGCACCGGCGGTGCAAAAGGAGGCAAATTAAGTGTTAATAAATAAATAAATAAATAAATAAACTATGATGCCCAACTAGAGAGCAAACCGAAAAGCAAGGGTAAACGAAACAAGCAGTCTGCATTAAAGACTGGCCTTTTGAGGATAAACAATACACTAGTCCGAGAAAGAAAGAAAAGACAACTGCCCCGACTGGGACTCGAACCCAGGACTTCTTTTCGAGTCCCAGTCGGGGCAGTTGTCTTTTCTTTCTGTCTCGATCTAGAAACACATGCCTGTATCCTCACGAGTCCAGTCTTTAATGCAGACTGCTTGCTTCGTTTACCTTTTACCTTGTGATTTCTTTTTTATTTACGCAAAGCAAGGGTTCTGTGAGGCACCACTGACAGCCATCCGTACTTTAACGATAAGAAACAGTAAGACTAATATTGCACTAAAAGAGAAAAACGCCAATTTCCCAAAACAAAGCAGAAGTCCACAAAGTTAGCCTTCAATCATCTCAACTCGAGTGAGTCCACCTTTAGGATCCTCAAACGTTCACAGTACTGCACAACATGCAAAGCCTGAAAGTTCTTCGTAAATCTCCTCTGAACCGACTCAACCTTATCAATGTCCTTCAACAATCTGGGCGACCAGACCTGGCTTGCATATTCAAGAAAAGGACAGACCTAGACCTTAAAGACCCATACTTTAGTGTTAGAATTTCCAGAGTTGAAGCAATGATGAACAATTGAAGACCTGCGATTTGCCATTGACATAATATAGTCACAATGTACAGAGAACTTGACGTCAGACTGGAACTAAACTCCAGATCTTTGAATCAATTTTGAGCAGCTTGGAGACCAGTGTCACCAAGAAGTACTGGCATTTGTTAACAGAGAGAAACAGTTGCCATTTAATAGACCATTTGTGTTTCAAGTCAATACGTGATTGAAGATGCCTACAATAGGCTTCTAAAACGATTGGGGAATTCAATTTCAGATCGATGGGCAAACTTTTCTTAATTAACATTGGAATCAGTGCAAGTCAGGTCGTTAAGAAACAGGACAAACAGTAACGATCCCAAGACAGAACCCTGAGGTACCCCGCTCAAAAGTCCGATAGAACTCGATCAATAATAACGCATTGGGTACGACAGGAAATGAAGCTTCAATCCAATTCAGTACAGTCAAAACCCTAAAATTTTAACTTGAACAGCAGTTTCGAATGTACCACTGATTCGAAGGCTCTTTTAAAATTGAAAAGGATAATATTCGTATTAATAGCAGAGTCGAGTGCCTTGGTCCAATTATCAAGGGCCAATAAAAGTTGATGAACTGCAGATCGACCTGGCAAGAAGCCAAACTGGTCAATATGTACAATACTGAACTGATTTATGTGGCACATCATTTCATTGCGGATTAAGATTTCCATTAATTTACAGGCCACAACAGCCAGTGAAATCTGCTTATAGTTTTTAGGGTCAGCAGAGTTCCCCTTTTTAGTCTTCTGTACAGCCGTGCCAGCTGAGAAGACTATTGCAACGACTTTGTCCGTCCGTCGCTTTTTTCAACTTCGCAATGGTACCTATTGTTTACAACGTTAGATTCAGTGTGAGAAGTTAGTTAAATTACATGGCAAATTAAAACATCGTTACTTCCTTATAGCTAATAGAATTCTTCGAGGTAACTAAATTAAATAATAACATTTGATTTTCGAATTAAAATCCTAAAGTAACACTCAATAAAAACAAATGGATTTTAGCTTCGTTTAAAATAGTCTCGTCGCATTGTTGCATGAATGAATAGGCTTACCGTCGCACCAAATTCTCCATTATATAGGCCTATATCTTCTACTTACGAAATTAAAACTGCATTTTTAGAATTAGGCCTAAAAATGAAAATTAGGCCTAAAATCATGTTACCATACGGAACTCATTCTCGTTCCGGTGGATCAAGACTTGGAATAACCTGCCTGTGGATATTGTTGCTGCACCTTCAGTGATTTCCTTTAAAACGAGATTGGATAATTTTACGGGGTGCGAAGCGAAATTTGGGTATGACTGACTTTCTAACTCTAATATGTGTTTCATTGCTTTGTAAGGCAGTTTCAGGTGTATCCACTGCACTGTTTGTAAACCTGTTGTATTGATTGATAACCTATGGCATCATGATTTGATCAACTGCTAGGAATTATTTTGTACTAGTGAAAGGAAAAAAGTGAAGGCAAAAGGAAAAAAAATTATGTAAATGAAGGTTTGTTATTGAAGGTTTTTTGTTTGTTGTTTAGGTAATGACTAGTCTTCCGATCTTACCGGTGTTTGTTGCTAACGTGTTTTTGTTATTATTGAATTTAAATTATAGTTTCTTAATATCGTCAAATTCCAATGGTGGAAACCGACGACAAATGTATTGTTATAAATAAATAAATAAATAAATAAAAATCAACAGTGTCTTTCGTCACTTCCCTACTACAACTGATCTATTAACACTGGCGATAGCCAGTGTTAGTAAGGGTCAGCCTAGGGTCTCTGTGTTAAACTCTTAACTTTGAGAGCTTATAACGCCGTCAAAAGTCAACATTTTAAAACCAAATTTGGAATCCAGCCTCGACTAGTCAAGGCCTCTCTACAGTCCAAAAATTGTGAAATTCGGTCCAGCCAAACCCGAGATACAGAGAGGGGCCAAATAGACAACTTCTTGTTCTGCTTCTTCTTGATGATGATGATGATGTTCTGGGGATACTTTCGTCTGTCCTCTCTACAGGTCAAACCATTTGTCCTATGAATCTGGTTTTTAGCTCATTTTACAGGTATTGCTCTGTAGATGTGCCCTTTCCATAAGGCATTTTCTAATTGGTCAAGTGGTTCAGGGGTTATGGAGCTCTAAACGACCAGATTGATTGTTTTACATTGTTTTAAACATTGTTATTATGCAACAATGCCAATTTGCAAACGCCAGCTGCAAGACTGAAGATTAAAGGATTTGTTTCAATTATTAACAGTGTTAGTAAGAGTCAGCCTAGGGTTTCTGTGTTAAACTTTCAATTTGGACCGTCAACTGCACTGTTTTACAGTTTAGCTGCAATTCTAAAAGTAACACGAATTAATAAACAAAAACGGAACGTTAAATGTTTACAGTAAGGGTCTAAAAGTCAAAACCTAGAAGGAACACGGACAAGCTTCAATGACAGTAAGGGTCTAGGTATAAAATTTTGTAAGAGGCTGGTAAGCATTAGACCCTTACTACCCGTTGGTCAGAAATAAATACATTTTGACGAAAAACTGGAAATCTTCCTACAAAGACCCATGTGATGATCCAGTGGTTGGTATACGTTTGCTGCTTTGTTTTATGTTGAAAACTATTTGTCCATTTAGTAACATGGTAGGGTATTCTCAGCAGAGAGCATTACTGGTTATCCTCCACCGTAAATCTACGAAATATAATAAAAAATTCTAAAGCATCAAAAGACAAAATGCCAAACTTCACAAGAAAATTGTGTTCTTAAAGTTCTATAACAATATTCTAAGAACAAAGAAACCTGATACAACCGTTCATACACATTCTGTCCGAATAGAGTAGACCTAAGCTAACCACCGGGTAGTAAGGGTCTAATGCTTACCAGCCTCTTACAAAATTTTATACCTAGACCCTTACTGTCAAAGCTTGTCCGTGTTCCTTCTAGGTTTTGACTTTTAGACCCTTACTCTAAACATTTAACGTTCCGTTTTTGTTTATTAATATATGCTACGTTCCGCGTTGCGTTGTAACACTGTAACTGTGTGCCTGTAGGTGCACCGTGGTGCAAAAATGAATAAGCTTACTATACAATCCATATCGCCGTTAGCTGCTACTTACGAAATCAAAACTGCTTGTTAAAATTAGGCCTAAGAGCTGAGAATTATGCCTAAAATGTAAATTAGACCTAAAAGCTAACACATTTTTAACCGACAATTGTGATGGCTACTGCTTTTAGATTAGTATAATAGAGATAGCTGTTGTAGGGCATGATAGAGGTGTGCGCCTCAACATTGGAAGTGGAGGAACTGTACATATAAGACAGGTGCAACTAGGCAGCCGCTGTAGCCGCTTGTTATAAACAACAATTTGGTATAGCCCCGGATGAGAAAAGAGTGAGAAAATGTATTTTAGTGGTACTGCAACTTGTTGCCTATAAAAAAAATAGTCTGGTCCAATAGAGTGGGTAAGCCTCAAATGAAGCAAAGCATTCTCAAAGTCGAATGAAACATTTATACATTGATGCTCAATACGTAGATCGTTTCCCAGCGTAGGCCCGACAGGAACTTCTTCATATTATCCATAGTGGTAAGTGAGAATTCATAGTTTAAAGCCAAAGCTTTTTCAAAGGGATTTGTAAGAAGGTTTCCATTTCATTCATTCACTTTCACACTCAAACAGAAGAGAACCGACAGGTTCCCCTCCATTAAGATTCTTTTTTCGTGCTCAATGGACAATGCTTTAACACAATTGAAATAGATAATGATATACATCACCTGCATATGTAGTCGTCTAACGTTATAAAAATATTGAATTTATGCTTTCCATAAGTAAGTAATTTTTATTATTCGGACTGTGCTGTCCTGGGATGCCCTGGGACACAAAAGGCAACGAATAATTTCGTGGGAGCCAGCAAATTTGCTAAACCTGCATAAATATGACCAAGCTCTCCAAGCTACCTGTTGATTTAGATGGTACTGTCCTGGGATGGCTAGGGATGCAAAAAGTCCCTGATACGTAATGCCCTGGGATGCGTAATTTCGTAGGAACAAGCGAGATAAGCGAAATGATACGCCTGGTAACTCTACTTTATGATTAAGAATTGTTCTGACAGTAGGGAAAAATTAATAAAAAGCACCTAAGCAATTCGAATGCCACAACAAATACACACGTCCGTTCGAAAGTGGTGTTTTTAACAGAAAATTTTAGTCTTGAATCCCTTTCCTTCCTGTTGGCTGGACAATGGTCGCATTCTTTACGTCACGATCCTCAATTGCCCTGTGGGCTTGTTGGGTGACCTTATTGGCTCCATAACCCTTCCTACTGACTCAGCATAACTACACTGCCAAGTTAGATGTTTCAAAGCATAACGTCTATTTGGTATTCATCGTAGGTGTTGTAAAACACAACGTCTGTTATAGGTGTTGTAAAACGCAAAATGTTGTGACAAAAACGCACTGTAAAAAAGGAGACAAATAGGCTTTGTGGGAGATGTTGTGATTCACATCTGTAAAGGCTGAGTTAGGTAAAATTGACCTAATAAAGTATACTTTACATGCATGTATGGATATACCGTTCTTCGTTACATCAATTTTCCCCAACTCGGCCATAAAGGAATTTGAAGAGGGCAACATGACTACCTCACCAGGGAGGTCGTTTCATACATTTACCAGGCAAAAAAAAAAGTACTTGTGACAGTCTGTTCAACGAACAAAAATGTCAAGTGTGCCGTAAAAAAGGGTTATATGATTGAATTTTCTCTTGTACACGGATAAAAACTGATGAATTTTGATTGAAATAACCAAATGTACAATTGAGAAAATTGCATCTGTTTAAGTGCTGTTGTGCTTTACGTTTTAAATATATGATTTGTAAAGCACAACAGCACTTACACAGATGCAATTTTCTCAATTGTACGTTTGATTATTTCAATTAAAAATCATCAATATATATCCGTGTACATTTTAACAAGTGAAAATTCAATCGAGGAGTTCCCTGGAAAAAGGGCACTAATGAAAAATACATGTTTTGAGAAAAGGGCAAAAAACTGAGAACTAGTTAGTATTTTATGCTTAATCTTTGAAAGTTAGCATTTTCTGATGGGATATATATTCAGGTTCCTTTTTAAAACATATTTTTGTAGCAGATATGTTCAGGAAAATAGAAAAATAGGAAATTAGTGGAAAATTTTCAGTGGCACTGGCGGTGGACATGTTGAAAAGCAGCGCCATCTCGCGGTAACATTTGGCGTTAAATTAAAAAATAACTTGTAGAGCGCTTTTGTTGGTCGACTTCTTACCGTTTGTGCCCTTATTCCACAGACTGAGAGGTGCTCTATCAGAATTTTTAAGAGGCGAAAAAGGGCACAAGTGACTTTATGCTCGTTTTCCAGGGAACTCCTCAATCATATAACCCCTTTTTTTACGGCAGACTTGACGTTTTTGTTTGTAATCCGTATCTACCCCAAAATAAAACTTGTTAAGGATTCCCGCCAAGCTTTTCGGCCGTGTGAAGTCGTGATATCGAACGCCAAGCTCTTTCGCCAAGCTAATCCCACCGAGTAATAGTTCGAAGGTTAAATGAAATATCTGAAAATTGCTTACTGCGCAATTTTCAATTATTTCATTTAACGTTTGAAGTATTAGCCCGTGGGATTAGCTTGGCGAAAGAGCTTGACGTTTGATATCACGACTTCACACGGCCGAAAAGCTTGGCGGGAATCCTTAACAAGTTTTGTTTTCGGGTAGATATCGGTAATTTTTGGTCCAAATTGATGAAATCCATTTTTTCTTAGTAATTATGAAATGGAAATGCCAATCTAGTTTTCTGGTCCATTTCTTTTTCTTCTTTTTTTTGGTTTCGTTAGATTTTGAGGACAGCAGTCACCTTTTTTCATTTGATTAGCATTTTTATTAGTATTGCAGTATCTCCTTTCAAACGCATGAATTTCTTAATTGTCAGTTTGGCATTGTTGCATAAAAACAATCTTTAAAACAATGTAAAACAATCAATTTGGACCTTTGGAGCTCACTAACCCCTGAACCACTCGACAAAATTAGAAAGGTCCATATGAAAAGGGCACATCTCCAGAGCAATACCTGTAAAATGAGCTGAGAACCAGATTTATTTACCGCATGGAAGAATTTATTTTCGTGATACAAAAAAAAAGCGTTAGTAGTAAGAATTAGGCAAATCTGCCCCAAAAGAAAACTTGTTAAGGATTCCCGCCAGGCTCTTCGGCCGTGGGAAGTCGTGATATCAAACACCTAGCTCTTTCGCCAAGCTAATCCCACCGAGTAATAGTTTGAAGGTTAAATGAAATATCTGAAAATTGCTTACTGCGCAATTTTCACTTATTTCATTTAACGTTTGAAGTATTAGTCGGTGGGATTAGCTTAGCGAAAGAGCTTGGCGTTTGATATCACGACTTTCCATGGCCGAAAAGCTTGGCGAGAATCTTAACAAGTTTTGTTTTGGGGCAGATATCAGATTTTTTTGGTCCAAATTGATGAAATCCATTTTTTTTACTTAGTAATTATGAGATGGAAACGCCAATCTAGTTTTCTGGTCCATTTCTTTTTCTTCTCTTTTTTTTTTTGGTTTCGTTAGATTTTGAGAACAGCAATCACCTTTTTTCATTTGATTAGCATTTTTATTAGTATTACAGTATCTCCTTGCAAATGAACGAATTTATTTAATTGTCAGTTTGGCATTGTTGCAAAAAAAACAATGATTAAAACAATGTAAAACAATCAATTTAGACGTTTGGAGCTCCTTAACCCCTGAACCACTTGACCAATTATAAAGTTCTATATTAAAAGGGCACATCTCCAGATCAATACCTGTAAAATGAGCTAAGAACCAGCTTTATTCACCGCATGGAAGAATTTATTTTCGTGATACAAAAAAGCGTTACCAGTAGTAATTAGTAGTTAGTAGTTAGTAGTAGTTAGTAGTAATTAGGCAAATATCAACGTTATTCACATCGTTTTTTCAACAAAAAACGGTAAGGTGTGTCCTTAATATTGACTTTTATGTTGTCAGGTGACCAAAGTCTCCCGATTAAACAAGTTTCAGCCTTTTCTGTCGCAAAGTTATTTATCCTCAGATGGCTGAAAACAACCAAACTACCTTTGCTGTAAAGACACAACGCGTCTAGTGGTCGCCATGCTCATATATACATATTATCTGGATGTTATCGTTTTATCTTGGCAGGCTATGGCGTCGCGCTACAAAGGTTTATGCATGCAGTCGATTGTTGCTGGCACTTTGAAACAATTGAAGTCAGCTCTGAAAGCCTGCACCTGCAAAATAAATACGCAAATCTATCGTTTTTAGCTGCCCCAACGCAGCTTAGTTTGGCTTTAAAATATATGCGTTTAGCTGAAACACTGATTCTTTCACGACAAATTAATCAGAGCCGTGGCCTGTAGCCATACGCCCTATCTATCATGATACATGCATATATACAGAACACTTTAACAAACTCCTCTTTACACCACAGCTTATTTTCCCGTTCAACAATCAACTTTTTAGCAAAGACACAACACGTACACGAAGAATGAATCTGAAGTTTGCTGAGTGGAATTGTTCCCTATATACAATGGCTAATACAATGTAAAATAATCAAAATGATCGTTAACTCCGGAATGGATCGACCAATCGAAAAAGTGGTCCCAGGGAAATTTCTGGCTCAGATCATGTTTCAGATTTTAGGTAGGTGCAGTAGTTTTTTTCTGAAACCGTGTCAGCCAAGAACAAGAACAACAACAACAACAAGTGAACAGTTTTCAAATTTACGTGTGGCTCCCTACATTCACTCTTGCACGGAATTGCATTAAAATTGGTGTAAAGGTGGGAAAAGTTGCTATCTACTATCTGGCCAAGTTTGGTCGAAATATATTGAATGAAACGGAGAAATTAATAGTTTTAGTTTTGCTGGAGAGAGACCTTCAATCATATACATACACGGCTATCGCCCTGTATGTTATAGCTCATAAAGTGAACAAAGGCTAAATCGTTCTGTAAACTGTCTATTAAGGTCAATCAGCCAACTTTCATTTTGCATACCATAACTTTGCATCCCATATATCCCACATTTTTTTGTCTTATTTCGCTCAGTGACAAGTGTCAAAAATAATCTGATCTGGTCGAGGAATGGAAAGGAGATCGTGGCAAAGTCCCTGTCACTCTGTCCTGTCCAGGTTAGTGTGATAGTCTACCAGTATCTTTCATGGGCTAGGCTATGGGATCTATCTCGGTACATTCTGGACAATCATCGTATCCCTGCGGTGATTAGGAATTTCCATGATCGAGGTTTTAGCCCTCCCTCTGCTAGACTTCTTTCTCCTTTAAAATTGTTTAGTAATGTTCAAAATTGAGCTGGTTCATCTACACAACCAGTTTGCTTTAAATGGTCCAAAGCTCTAAGAAATTACAACTTTAAAAAAACACCTTTTGAGGCAATACTCTGATTGAAAGAAGAGGTCTCACTCAATAAATCCTGCAAACTATTTTCTTATCTCAAACAAACTGAAAGTTGCACTAAAATGTGTATATATACCTTATTTAGCCTTCATAAAATAAACCCAGAAGCAACCAGAAGCAACCTTAGGAGTTCTGGTAGAAATAATTGGCTTTGTAAAGGCATTTAATTTATTTTGTACACATACATTAGCAGGGTGAATCCAGAACGAAGTCTTGGAGGGGTCTGAAAGATGATTTTCTTTTACGTTTTCGAGCTTTTCTGTCGTAATTAAACTGTGTTTTTTCAACAATTTTCGCAGTTTATCCGAATATACTGTATAAGCGTATATGCCTTGGAGGAGGCCGCAGTCACCTCGGCCCCTCCCTTGGATTTGCCCGCATTTTCACGTTTAGTGCCGCTAACTGTAATTAAACACTATAATTTAGAGGTTTTTTTTTTCCATTTCCGTCACACTGGGTTCTTCAAATCGCATTCGCCCCCTAAAAGAAAGTACTAACTCACTTCTTCAACAGTATATTAGGTGTTTCAATAATTAGAATAGAATAGAAAGTGATGACACTTAGCCACAGGCTGCAGCAAAGGTTACAGCCTATATCATCCTCCCACAAATCCAGAAAGGAAGAAACACAGGGATTACAAGAAAACGTCAAGACGAGCTTCGAAACTGTTGAGAGAAGAAGCAGCAACTTGTGTTCCATAGCAGCACTCCCTCTCAGGAAAAGAAAAGATGCTGGATTTTAAGGTTTTACTTGTTTCTGGCAAGTCAGAAATCGGGACCGCAGCTTTGAAGTCATTAAGACAGTTGAGGATCTGGTAGACAAGGGTGAGGCCCCTATGAATAAGTCTTTTCTCAACTATTGGTAGATTAAGTAACTGAAGATGATCAGGATAAAACAACCGTTGGACGGGTTTGCATCATGTAGTGAGTCGTCGTCACTCGCTGGCAAAACTTGAGAGGAAAAACATACAAAGTATAGTTAAGATCTCGTAATCTGTGAGCAATCTTCCAAAACTGAGTGGGGAAAAGTTTTGAACAGAGGGCAGAACAGATGGGGATAACTTCGGAAAAGGTTTTGAGAATAAAGTTGGATTTTCTTCGTGATTTTACTGATAATTGACTTTTTTGCTTCTCTTTTGTTGTCCTGTTTTTGATGACATAGAATCGTTGTAAAGGGATACGTACATCTATGTTCAGGTTTTAATGTGTTCTTACTTATTTGTACAGTACCTATTTTTTGTTTGCATGTATTTTTTTGTGCGTTTGTTTTTGTTGGTTGGTAAGGGTTTTTTATCAGTTTAAAGTTTGTGTTCCGTGTATTTGTGTATTCTTTTGTGTTAGCTATCGTTGTTATTGGTTTTTTTTTATACATAATTTACTGGTTTACTTTCTGCAAGTAACTGT
>JAHWFP010032475.1:4691-23165 GCA_023313725.1 Lithobius niger
CCCCCCCCCCCTCATCCATGCTCGCCAACTTTGGAACCCCCGGGTTTTGGTCTTCTTCGGGAAGCAAATAACGTTTGCGTTTTCAATGGAGGGCATCACTCTTATTCGTATGGCTGAATTGGCTGTTTCTCCGTTTTGTTACGAAGCGCGATAAGCCTGCAACAACGATCGTGCATGATGTGATTGTTACTCAACCAACTTTGAAACTGTTCAACTCTGTTCTATAACAGCCAGCATTATTTAAGCAATGATTGTTACAGGACACATCCGATCGCAATGGCCGATCACATAGGGCCTTGGGCTTCGTCGGGCAGATGACCGGGTGCGGTTAACGCTCGCTAAAACCCTTTAACCCCGATCACAATGTCGGCCACTCGCCCTTTTTGTTTGCTATGGTGCCTGAATGGACCTGCTGCCCTGGCAAGAATGAACCCGTTCGCCCTCTTTCATTACAGTGTATGATGAATTTGTTGGTCTTAATCCCTGCTGTGGTCTGATTTCAAACGATGCCTCCTCAATACAACCTACAATACTAAAATTTCCGGCTTAAGACACGTTTTTTTTTTGGGGGGGGAGGCAGCTAGGCAAGTTTTACGGCTGCTCTTCGGCTTACTGGTATCGGCGGTATCGGTGGTGTCGGCTTTCGGCGTAACGGCTAAAGGCGGTGGCTTCGGGGACTAGCCCGTGGTATTGCGTGGTATTGCGTGGTATTGCGTGGTATTGCGTGGTATTGCTCTTACCTTTTGCCCTCGTGTAACGTTCAAAACAATTCACACGATTCAGCTTGGTATCCAAACCAACACGTTGCAATACCGAAACGCATAGGCAAATTAATGGGATTTGCGTAAACGATGGTTTAGCACAAAACTTGGGTTGCAACCAAAAATTGATTTAGCTCTGTGCAAGCAAATTTATATTCACAGTTACAATATTTATTAACCTGTTCTAACCAATAAAAACACTAACTTCAGCGAAGGCTGGTATAGTAGAAATAATGTAACAACCTATAATCGTGTCTCGTTTAGGGCTTATTTTCATTCAAGCCGCGATGATTCTAGGTATTCAGGAGAGGCTGTTTTATGAAACGTACGACCACAAGGAAGACAGAAAGGTATATCTTTCGCATAATAAATTCAGTAATTTCAAATGAATCTTTCATCCTTAAGGAAAATGCTATTTTGTTACTCAAGTTCAACGTAAACCTAAGCAGATACCCGCAATACGCGTTGAGACACCAAAAATGGAAAATTGTGACTGCCCTGCCCTCTGGCCGCTGACTACCCTGAGCGCTTCTCCATCAATATGGCGTCATCAAACCCTTTCATTACACGGTGGTCTTTTGTCGTCGCCTCTTTCCTACTATTACCCAGATTCGAGCGTATCAAAGGCTTCTGCCAGGTTGTTCAGCCGGTCGGTCACACGAATAAGCAGGGGGCTGAAGCCCTCTTCAAAATATTGTCCTTGTGCAGAAACCTCTCAAGGTCTCCAACTCCTACGTAAACAATGGCCCCCGTTTCGCCATGAGCGCATCAATAGAGGCTAAGACTGCATTATTACCGAGATGGAGGGGTTTCGGGTAGTACAGCGCAATGCTGTTACTAGGTTCAGTATCTTCCATTCTGTAAACTTCTACCGCCATTCAGCGTGTCAGGAATCTACCATTCCGGAAAGCTATAGAAAGCCAAGCGAAGGCAAAGAGAGAGAGAGAGAGCGGGAGAGGTCTTTACTTGGCCCAGATTTTCTATGGCCTGCTTGGAAAGAGCCGGCCATGACAGCAGCAGCAGCAGCGGCGACGACGACTAAGGCGATCGATCATTGTGAGCGGGTGGCTGCCTGTAAATATCTACTAAACGAAGCCAAGAAAGGACTTAACGTTAATTTTCCCCCAGCGGGTGGGTCGGGTGAGGGAAAGACGTTGCGGGCCATGCCGCCTCGGTCGTAGTGACACTGAATACCCGGGTCGGTGAGCTTTTATCGTGGACCGACCAACCGCTTGGTCAAAGCCAACGTTAGCAACGCCAAGTCTTCGACCTCGCTCGTTCTTGCTACTAGTAATGTCCGACGGCCTCGAGGCTTTCCCGCGCTTGTGGTCCCGTTATGATCCGTCTGTTGCTACCGGCTGCGTTTGTTATGTTATTATACGTTGGCGGTTGCGTTGCAGTGCTTATCCACAGAAAAGCTACCGCCACCGCCCACGAAACCTTGTTTCGGAATAAGTATACTTACAGTGCTGTGAACTGTCATGAAGAGTGGAACCCTCGGTTGGTAAAATAGAAGGGTGGGACGGGGGTGAAGGTGGAGTTTGCGCAATAAGCCACTCTTGTTGGCAGGCAAGCTAGCGTAAAATGTTATGCGGTCGGCAAAGATTATGCGAGCAAATCATACGAGTTACGAGACTCGACAAGGGACAGTACTGCTCCATTTTGCGGTTTTGATATAATATTCTGGACGCAACGATGATTTTGTCGTCTAGAATTATGCCTGTCGGATATGGCCCGGACATGTTGTTTTCTGTGGTTGTGAAAGTGTTACGGAGATACGTTAAAAAAATTAATTTGAATTCGATTACATTTGACCATCTAAGAGGGGGGGGGGGGACTGAGGCCGTAATGGCGCATCGACAGCTAGGCATGAGCATGGTAAATGTTGTCGCAATTCCCCGTCTATCCCCTCCCGCATCCTACTTCCTCCTCTTTCTTGGTGTGGCAAACAAACAAGACGGCGATTGGCAATGCGTTGCGGGCTGTTAAAGGCACTGTCCAGGAATGGCACTCGGCTCATCACCGTAGTCGCCGGAAAGAGGTGGTTCGCGAAATTGGTCACACCAACATCATTCACTGCTTCCTTTTGAGGAGAATTATCCCTCCTGAATATCATTGGTGTTCACGGCCACTTACGGTCCGTCACTTGCTTGTTGATTGTCACCATCTCGATGGTGTTTGTCGCCGTTTCTCTCTTCAGCGTGACACAGCACGTCCAGGATTTTAAATTTTTTTGCAGGACATACAGATGTGAGGTAAGATCTAGATTTGTGTTTTTTTTTTAACATCTCTGTGATGTGTGGCTCACTGGCAACCCGGACCACTGCACTGCGACAGAGGTTGTCACTAATGACCTAGCTGCCGACGCGCCATTAAGCCTCAATCCCGCAATCCTTCTTGGTGAGCAATGGTGGTCGGCAACTGGCTTCAATATGCATAATAAATTCTCCTTCGTAGATGACGTCATTTGCGAATTGCCTCTGATTCATTGCTTCAATGTTTTGGTTTCGCACGATCAAAACGTTGGGACAAACCTAACCGCTCTTCTCAATTTCTGAACCTTTAGTAGGTTTATCAGGATTAAACACGCATGCAGTTTTTTTTTAATAATTCATTTCACTGCAGAACAATGGTTTTTGCGCTCTGGTGAGCACTTCTTCGATAGAAAATAGAAAATTTAGGTTGGAGCGTTCCATATTTGCGACATTTCGCCTAAGAGAGCACACGAAGAGATGCGAAGCAGATGACGTATGGGAACACAGCAGCTAATGAGAGCTTGCTGTCGCTATTAGTCCTCGCTTGCTTAACGTGGTAATGATGTAGATGTTGATGCCCTTTTAAAATTAGTGATAGCAGCACACTAGCCAATTTTGCACTGAACGAGTTACTCGGCAGAGAGGGAAAAGGAGATTATTTAGCCCAACTTTCCGCCGTCTTGCGCACCATCTTGCCCCAAATAGGTCCTGTACCTGTATTTATTTGTCAATATCTAGTTATTAGTCGATCTGACACTGTGTTCCTTTTGTTTTGCTAGCTCGAAGGCACCTTACAAACGTACCGACAGTGTTAGGCTAATCAGAAAAGAGTCTGCTTATATTTGTACGCACGTATGTTATAGTGTCCGCGGCCTATTTTGAGTTCGCCACGGAACGAACACAGATCATCGATTGTACGTTTTTGGTAGCAGAGTGCCTTGTTGATATCCAAGATGGTTACAAAAACAATGGCGGCCATCGACTAAAGTCGCCCTCTCCAGGAAGACGTAGCCGCTCATAAAATACTTGCAGGACTCAAGACAATAAATGGTGCTTATGGGTCGTTTATTTTTGGCCGTGTCAGTACGGCTTGGTAGTAGGGTTTCGGTCTTTGATTTCAAAGATGGTAGAATCGATTCGTTGCTAAAATTATAAATTTGATTCTTGCCCAGCTTAGGCCATGAAACCGACACAGGCAGTCCGACAAGCCCAAGAGGCAACAGAAATAGGTTTGGTCAGTACTTTACTTATCTTTAAATGAGCCCATTTGGCTAAGCAGTACCCACCCTAATGTCGAAATGAAAGCAAAATGGCGATCGAGTCTTTTCTTTTGCCAATATTAGTGATTATAGGTTTTTTCTTTAATCAAAACGTTGTTATCCGTAAACGCTTTTTCATACTTAAGTGTGTTCTGACCCGATAAAAAAAAGCACGGGAACGAAAGTTTTTTTACGATTATTTGTTTGTTCCATCATTACATTTCTTCAATTAACGTGGGTCGTGTGACGGCTACGAGGGGTGCGTAACACAATAATGTGTGTAATTTGATGGCTATAATCTGTACTCTCCAGATTTACAGAAACACCTGCACTGCACATTGCAAAAGTTTCTGGTTTACAAAGTGTTGTCATTCTGGAAACGTAGGCTTCCTAATCTTTCTGTTAAGTTACATTTGGGAAACAATATTTTCAGCTTAAATAATTAGGCAAACAGAGAGCAAGATAGAAAATTTTGGTATACTACAAGGGTCTGTTTTGAGGCCTCTATTATTTTTAATGTACATATTGAGCACGTAATTGAAAATTAGTTTGTTTTCCTGTTTGGATTCGACTGATTCAAAGTTTCATTAGAGACTTGAACATGATTTCGATCTAATTAAGACCCTGAGAACCCACTGCAAACTCGATGGGAGAAATTGTCCACTTGAATTGGAGGCTAGGGCGCCTTTCAGTTGACTGTGCTTGGTTTTCCTGGGGCCGCTGGACTTGTTTATTTTCTTTCACTGTGAGAGACGTTCAGTTTCTGAATGCCACTAACGCATTAAAGGACAAAATGCTGGATGATGTTTACTCGATTTTGCTATACGTGTAACTAACTGCTTTTGTTGTTCCTGGCAATCTAACTTTTTTCTTCTTCACTTGTGTCCTTGGTGTTGACCATTGGTCGGGGGATTCTGTGTGTATTCTGACGTGATGGTTCCGCTTTGCTTTCTCTTTCATCGGAATTTTCTGTTGGAGTTGACTCAGTCGTTAATAGTTTTGTCATCTGGGTCGTAGTCCTTCTAGTCTTAGTGTAGGGGTAATTAGTGCGTATGGGAGCCGCCCCAATGCCAACCACACAGTTAAGGGACAAGCTCGAAAATGTGCCGTGGTGGTAGTCAAGGGGTTCCTGGAATTCCAAATTAACCTTAACAGATGGATCAAGGCTAGAAGTCGTGGTTCAGTTTTGGTGTTGGTTTAATATAACATTTGAGCGATAGTGTGCTCTGGCTCGCCTGAAGTTCTTGGGCGACACTAACCTCGGCTTAAGGCATTAATTGGATAGTCAACGGCATTAGGCTTACTTGGGGAAATTTGGATTTGTTAGTTTCGGGAAAATTTAGTTAAGTTAGTGACAGCTAAACAAAGTTGCAACGGGGTTGCAGTGCAGGACAAGCAACAGGATTGGTCAGGTTTGAATTATTTAAGTTGGGGATAGGGGAAATTGGGGAAAAATTCTAATTATAGGGCCGAAATTACCTTTGGATGCCGGGAGTTGGAGAGTTGGAGGCGGAATGGAATTTTAGGTTAATAGCTAATTGTTAGGAGCACCCAGAGGATGATCAAGCGAGCTCGAGCGTTACAATTGATTGCATTACGTACAGACAAATCATAGCTATGTTTTGTTACAACAATTGATCAAATTGGATTATTTCAACTAACAATGAGTATTAATTTTGGAAAACAATGGCACATTACAATTTGACGTCATGTGGACTTCGGGCTTGGCACATTTCACAAATGACGTCAGCGTGACCTTGCTGGGGTGGTAAAATTCCAACGTTAAAATCCGGAATTATACTCGCAACATTAGTCCTTCTTACACAGTCTTAATAGTCAGGCGGCATGAGATGGTAAAATTTAAGGAATTGTTTACTATTTCACAAAAGCATGAAAATCGGCGTGATGAATGTGCATGCCTGTAAGATCATTTTTAGATATGAAGCCACTTTGAAATTTACCCAGGAACCCTTAAATCCAAGATGGCGGTCAAAATGGCGGATGAAAAACGTTTTTTTTTATGTGGTTGTAACTCCTTAATCGTCAACAGACTGTTACCTTGAACCATTTTCTCAAGCTCTATGCCTGGTTGGAAAAATTTGTAGACTCTACATAAAAAAATTGTATAGCCTCCAGTTGTAGAGCCATGGCCCAGCAATATGTCTTTATTTGATCTAGTGGTCAACTTGCGTTTCTTGAAAGCAATTGTACTACATAGTATAGAAGAGAACCAAATGCTCGTTGATGTTTACTTAGTGGCATTTAGGCTTCCACCTTGCCATCGAATCATTGGTGTCTCATTATGCGGTTAAGCTTTTATTGGATCCACGGTTTTTTTCAAGTGTCTAGCTGTCCATTACCAGAATTGCCAAAATTCGTCAGGCACAGTTCTGAGGTTTTGTTAATGTCATAAGCGATCCATTCGTCCGTAACTGAATAACGGCTTGATTCTTTCATGCATGATACCTTGCCCCACAAAGAACTTTCTAATCTGCCGAAATACCATTTCCGGTGCATTATCTCTTCTCATGTCTATCTTGATTTACTGTCTTGTTTTATAGAAATACTAGAGGGAGCCCGTGCTATGCACGGGGCCGGTCATGAATTAAGTTTACGGACACATTTCCCGGTAAATTTTCCCGGGACATTTTTCCGGCACTATACCCGACGACTTGTCAGATTGATCGACCACTACTTATGCCTGCCTCCTGTTTGCATGCAGGTAGAATGGGAGAGCGCATTTACAATGTGGGCGCGAGGAGGGGGGAAGTGATTGTTCGGCCCGACGACTTGTCTCGATTGAACCTTTATTGAGTTGATCGACCACTCATGCCTGCCTCCTGTTTCCATGCAGGTAGAGTGGGAGAGTGCATTTTCAATGCGGGCGCGAGGAGGGGAGAAGTGGTTTTCCTTTTAGCCGGCCTCCACGATTATTATATAGATGATAAAAGTCCCAAACGGAGTTGCTTTTCCGACCTTTCTACCAAAAAATAGGGTAAACAATCATCGAGTTAAGTCATCAATTGGTTTGGAGTGTAAAACGGTTTCGTGAATAATGCTGAGGGTCGCTACAGGTCTAATGAAGTCAATCCAGAGTCGCTCAATTTTGTAAGCGGATGTATTCCGTGTCGGCCAGTGAACGAATAGTTGCACACTGCTTGGTTTTTATACACGTATTGGACGTGCTGGTAAAAGTTCCCCTTTTAAATGCTGTTTCTCGAAGTCATTGGTTTTTTCAAGACAATTGACATTCTTTCCTTAGAAATGTGTCTGAGACGACGACGACGGCGCCACAGGTACCATCCTTGAGCACGTCGGGAATTAGAAACGGATGAAACTGATGAAATACGCGTTCGCTCACTTGATGTTTTGTATGGCGTTGAGCACTTCGTTCGAACATGTACTGTAGAGTTTTCTTACCACGATCAGTTTTAACAGCTGGTTGCTGTCCAGGCCCGGACTGGCCATAGTGCCAGGGTGCCAATGGCACATGGGCCTTCCCGTAGATTCGTAAGGGGGCCTTTTTAGATTTTCTACTTATTTCCCGTAGAAATTTCTGCTGCAGATGCATTTTTTCTCGTAATTTCCTGGTTGCTCTTAAAATCTGGTCATTTCAAAGCTCTTTTTAAAAATGACTGACTGGACAGCTTAGAGCCGGTCGTTATTGTTCGCCGGCAGGGGGGGGGGATTCATTTCTGAACCTCGAAAATGACACACTGAACAATCAAAATTTCTGAAAACGCCTCAACTACTGAGGGAACTCCCAAGGAGTGTTTACCTGGTTTTGAAGTTGTCAGTTTTTTTATTCATACATTTTCTATAAATTCTTGCCTCCTGATTTCTTGGCTCAGGAGGGTCACAATATTTTTGACCTTGAATGGAGAGGTTAAGATTTTGTCAGGGTATTGGAGGAGGGGGCGGGTTGAAAATATGATGGCCACATTTTCATTTTGTTCGTCCCCCCCCCCTGACCACAAATAATGACCGGGTCTTATAAGCTCGCATAATTTCACCTACAACCCTCCCCCCCCCCCCAGCATTGTGTTGGGGGCCTTTTTAACGTCATGGCACTATATAACTTGGGCCCCAGAGCTGCCAGTCCGGGCCAGTTTAATCTACTTAAAAGGCACCACTATAGCCACTGAATCATCAGAGAGTAAAGTCTCAGCGTGGAATATATAGATTTGGTTAATTTTCAATCCCGTCGTCTCTTGTTTGCCCAATTGGAAGTTGCACGATTGTTGGTCCTTCCCGAAATTGGTTGCGCTGGTGCGATAATCAAACATCGGTGCTGATGACAGCAAATTATCTGCCAATTCTACTGAGTATAACACATTTGGGGTTAGAAGACAATTTAGGGTCTAAAATACTTCGGACGTTAAATGAAAACTTGAGGATTGTTACCGTTAGTACTTTCGAACTATTAGTAGGTGCGATTAACTTGGCTAATAGGATTAACTCGGCTAATAGGATTAACCTTAGCGGCCATTCCCTGGTGCATTCAGTAAAGGTTAATGCCCGAAAACCGCGGGCCATTTGGAAACAAAAAAAAAAAATTCGAAACCACAGTCAAGTAGGGGCAGTAGCACTATTATAGCTACAACGATATTTCTGAATGTTTATTTGATACTTCAATGATTTAAAAAGTGCGGGCCAATAACTAAGTAGTTAATAGTGGCCCGCAGTTTTTTCAAACAAAGCATTGTTAGACCATTGTTGCCTCCGGGCCAATAACTCGGAAAGCGGGTATTCACTACTATTCAGAGCTGAAAAAAATGGCTTTTATTATTCTGTGTATGCAGTTTTACAAGTTTTTTGTTGCTTTGCTTGCACGCATTGTTGTTATGATTCATAGTAAGACATCACGACTCTCCCATTCACGAACGAAATTTATGAGCCCAAAATTTGTTGTCGTAAAACTTGTTGTTTGTTTTGAAACAGTCACTAGCACACGTGTTTGAACCGAGGTCTACGTGTGCACGCTCTTCATTTCTTTCGGGGTAGGGGGAGAGAAAAAGAAACTCTGTTATGTTTTTGTAACATTTTTGCTCAACGACGAATTTTCACGCAGGTGATATTGTTTTGACTAACTGATTAATTACTAAGACTAACAGGAGTAATTTATTTGTAAGGGTGCAGCCACTTTCGTAGTAAGCATTTCTTAAAAAGAGGGTGGGGGTGATGGTGTTGGAGGGGAGGAGCGGGGGAAGGGTTGGTAAGTACGAAAGAAGCTGGAAAAGAACGAAGGGGAAAAGCAGAAGAAGAAGAAGAAAAAAAAGGGAGAAACTCGTTCGAAATTTCAACAAGAAACGCTATTGATTTGGGCCCTGGAATTTAATTAAAAATCCTCACATAAATAATTACGTTGCTGTTGCTCTTTCATCCGTGATGGGTCGACTCCTTCTCTTTTCCGTGATATTTCAGACTCAAGACATGAAGCAAAGGCAGCACAGATAGATAACTGGGCGCCTGCTTGTATTAAAAAGCGAACCTCACCCCGACCACCTCCCGTTCGTTTTCGAAAAACCCTCTTTAGGCCTCTGGTCACAACAAGTACAAACAAACATGGAATTCGTTCAGTAAGTACAGTTACAAATTCAGCCTAATGAAGTAGGAGGAATTAATTTGTTTACTGTGGTAGCTGTTGATGAATTGAGATGTAATGGAAATGTAGTTATTATAACTGAACAAAAAACGGCTTCGCCGTTTAGAAAAAAAGCATTAGAGATCGTATCCCTATACTCACAGCTGTGAAGGTACACGAATAAAACCGGATAAGACGGATTAGAGTTCACTCGAACGCAACGAACTATAATTTGAACTCCAATTCCAGGGAACAAGGAATGTTTTTGATTAGTGGTTATGTCAGAAAGTGAACGCAGTTTGCGTTTGAAATGTTTAATGTTTGCGTGCGTGTGTATGTTTGTGTGCACTTAATTTGGGTGTTGTACATGGTTTTTTTTAAATATTTGTCTGTGTTTGTTGTTTTTTCCTGTGAGTGACTCTGTGTGTGTTTTGTGTGCATTTATAATTTGTGAAACAAGCGCACTCCTAATTATGGAGTTTATATTGCTTGTCTTTGTATATGTGTTTTTCATCGTTTGTTGGCGTTTTTGCTGTTTACGGCGTCTGTTTGTAATATGTTTTAGATTTTCGTTGTGTTTCATGTGCATGTGTATGTTGTGTGCGTATTTTATTTGTGCGATGTATCCAACCGTATTGTTTGTTTGATTAGCGATGTACGTGTGTGTGGAGACTGGCATGTCACAATCCTTGTTCCCTGGAATTGAAGTTCAAATTATAGTTCGTTGCATTCGAGTGAACTCTAATCCATTTTATCCGTGTACCTTCACAGCTGTGAGTATAGGGATACGAGCTCTAATGCTTTTTTCTAATCGACGAAGCCGTTTTTTGTTCAGTTAATTTGTTTGCTTTTTTCGCTTCCGTTTTATTGTAATTGCTACGGTCTGTTCTATCATGTGTACGGTATGTCCACTGTACACCCAATTTTTTGTTTGCGATAAAACGAAACATTAGGAATGCGTATTTCTGTTCAGGTTTATCCCATGTCTGTTATTTGACGGGAACACACTAGCGTGTGTCTAGAGTTAGCATGTATCAGCTGATGGGTAGCTGATCCTGCATTGTGTCCAGCAGATGCAGTAATATGTCAAACAATCGCGGAAACAATTCAACTAGCTTCCCGAAGCCTGCATTGAAGAAGTAAATAAATCATTCAGTAGGTCGGCCGTCCAATTTTGAGGCCTCAAAATTATAGACTTTGCACCCTATGGTTTAACACTGATAGATTAAAGCGAGAACAAAAACCATTTCATTTTGGTTCTCGACAGCGATGAAATATATGTAATGGAGCAGGCAGACAATATCAATACCAATATGCTTTATTTCGTGACCGGAAAAAAAAGCCTGGGAAAAAAAAGCCGCGAAAAAAAAGCCTGGAAAAAAAAGCTGATGGAAAAAAAGCCTTGGAAAAAAAAGCCGCGGAAAAAAAGGCTGATGGAAAAAAAGGCCGATGGAAAAAAAAGCCGCGGAAAAAAAAGCTGATGGAAAAAAAGGTCGATGGAAAAAAAAGCCGCGGAAAAATTGCTGCAGCATCGCATTCTGGGCCCCCGCCGCCGCCTGTCCAGTTTTTTTTTCAAATTCTCGGGCCCGAACTCTGACAAGCTCTGCCTGCCGGCCGTGCTAATGACCTAGCTGCTTTCGGCGGAACACACGCCTGTCCAGTAGAAAGCTATGTTGTCACACGGCTTCGTTTGTTGTCGCATTGGTGTTTGTTTCTGTTAGGGCGCAGGAGTTGATTGGTCATAGTTTTCCAACAACAAAACATGTCGTAATGTTTTGTTTGTTACTACTAATCGACACTACCCTTGACATTGCCGGTGCCCATTTTCACTGGTATACCGTGCAAAGAATGAACATGCTGGTCCTTTTCCATTGCTACCGTGTAAAGAATGAACATGCTCCGCAAAAAAAAAAAAAATGAACGTGCTCGCCTTGACACATTAATGACTGCGTTTGGATTGGTTGTCACAGCGACTGCCTTTCCCTGTTACTGGACCTAGCCTACACTCCGGCCTAAGCGAAATGTATATATAGATAGATTATTATTACGTATTAAAGTATGACTCCGTGGCGAAGATGTAAATCCCGCAACCGAAATGACGTCACTGTAAGAGTAGTAAGAAAAACATTCATACTGGAAACCGATGATGATACTCCCCGAATTGAACCAAAACGAAGTACAAGGATACGTAGGTTGAAACTGTTGGTGGATTTGTAAAAAAGAGAAATTAAATAAAAAATAAAATGCGAGGAAAATGTAGCTTCCATTTTCAGGGGTCCCACAATTACGGAAAATCTGTATAATGGAAAAATCCGGGAGAGTAAGGCAATTGTTAACGCCTTAGTAAAGGTCAATAATGTGGTCAACTGAAAATAATTTCTACCCTGTTCTTTTCGAACCTTCGGTATCTGCAAGCAGGTATTAAGCAGCAACTAGCTAATATAGCTCGCTTCTGGTCCATTGACAGGCGCTGTGGCAACCCGGATCACTGTACTGTGACTGAGGTTGGCGCTAGGTGTTGACGCGCCATTAAGCTTCGAATCATTCCCCCTTTCCATTACCATGTATAATTATTAATCACTGCAAATCGTCTCTGAGCAATCAACCCTGTCATAACCATTACTGAAATTTTCATTGCTCCCTACACTCAGTGCAGCTCATGTTTAGTTAGTTTCATTACCCTATCATTTCTTTCAACTCATTACTTAGTTTCCCACTGTTAAACTCTCGAGGGTATTTCCTGTCATTTCTTGGAATTGTTGAAGACAGTTTTCATGTTACAAAATGACCAACGACGGACGATACAAAAAGACATAAACTCTAATCGGATTGATTTCTGATTTTTCGACTCATTTCTCCAGTCTTTATATTCTGTGGACAAGTTTCACAAACGTATTGGTTTTACCATAGATTAGAAAGTTAACGAGATATGCCGTCTCACTTCTTCCCGTACTACGCGGACCTCTAGCGGTAGTTGTGGCTACTAACACATCTGCTAATGCTTTGCCTTCTGCTGCTGCGAAGGCAAAAGCATTGGTAGAGGTATTAGCAGCCGCCACTACCGCTAGAGGTCCGCGTAGGACGGGAAGAAGTGAGACGGTATATCTAGTTAACTTTCTAATCTATGGTTTTACTTGGTGTTTTGGCGCCGTGTTTGGCTTCTCCAGTGTTGTTACCTGAGTAATTCGTCTTACTTAACAATATTTCTGGCAAATTGTTGTTGTATCAAAAGTTCAAAATTCTGGAACTGGCTTGCGTCTATCCCTCAGTCAAGGGCTAAACCATCCCCAACATCCTCCTTCAGGGCAAATAATTTAATATTCTTAATTTAATTTAATGGCTAAACATGGCTACACTTTAGGAAAACAAAATATTCGTATATATTGGAAGCTATGATGAAGTCGACCATAATAATAAAAAAAAATGTTTTTTTTTAATTATTGATGGAAAATTGCGTTCGCTGACATAACAATCTTAACTGAAAGCATTCCTATCTCATTTTGAGGTTTTTTTTTGGGAAGGTATATGAGGTCGGTTGATGTTTTACAAATTCCAGATGGATGGAATCTGACGAGGCACCAAGCATTCTCTTTAGAACTCGGGTATAACTGATGAAGGGGGGGAAAAAACGACATTTTGAAATGAAATGTTCGTAAAAATGTACATGAATGTTACGAAGGAGTGAAAAGACGGCAACGGGAAGACCCTACTTTCTGGAATGCTAAAGCACAGGCAAGACTGAGGGCGCAGCGCACTAGGCAACCAGGCAGCGCCACCAGGTCGCCACGGTTAATGATAATGCTTGCGGTATGTGTAGCACTGCACACTTCTCCGTTACGGTCAGCCAGTCGCAGTGTCCACTGGGATCCTGGCCGGCGTGCAGGCGACCACACGGCGACAATGCTTGCTCCGGGTTCATTCGTCACTACGTGATCGAGAATAATCAACGAAAAACGGACGTGGTCGTGTTTTTTGGCCGCGATGACCACTGACCGCACGACCTGGTTGCCTAGTGCGCGGGCGCCCTAACGGTTTTGCTTAGGGGCTGTTGAAAGATCACTGGTCAGCCATAGAACGTGCTGCCACATGTCAGCGTTGACCACAAGGAGGTGCTTCATTATGACCACGTGACCCCCAGAAAGGGTCAGATGCCTAATTTATACGACTGAATAGTATCAGCAGTTAGCATTCGCTCTTATTTACAGACGGCAACAGTTGGCTTCAACCCTTGTTTTGGAAAACCGTAATTAGAATCGTTGCACAATTTTTCAGTCTGTGTCGACACAAAGCCCAACAAATTAGCCTAAAGCCTGGCATAGATTGGTCCTTTAGCCATTTTAATTTCATTTAGGGGATGAGAGGGGGTTGCTGTAAACCTCCATGTGATTTCTTTAAAGGAGCGGGGGTGGGGTAAAATGACCACAGTGATGAAGTATCTTTTAAAAAAAAAATGGGGTGTACAGCTGCTTTTGGAACCTGGTAGCGAAACTGATCAGCTGAGAGCACAAAAGCCAAACGGAAAAGAACGCGGATTGTTACGAATCCAGCTAAAACGCAGGAAGAAAAATAAATTGAAATAGCGTTCTTGAAACTTGACCTGAGAACATGTCCAAGAGACGTAATTTAAGTTCACGACTTCGAGTTGACGTGGTTTGCTGCTTGCTGGTGGTTACATTCCCGTCGAGTTTGGTCGTGTTGTCAACGGTTCTGTGACATCTGTCCATTTCTTCACCGCTGGACTTAATTGTAGGCCATTGCAGCTGCCAGCAAGCACCACACAACCGTTTGACTTGACGGATGACCAAACGACCGGCCAGACCTCCAGCCAGTCACCATCTATAGAAGGGGAGATTGTGAGAAAATGGACGAACGATGGATTGCTTCTGTAGTTTTACGATCAGGGATCAGATCCATTTTCATTGAAATAGTAACGTAATTTTTACTGTTAAGTTCAAAGCACAATGTATAATGTATAATTTATACCAAAAATTGCAATTTATGGATAAGTTCAAAGTTTTATTATTATGCTCTAAAGAACGAAGAGCTTCAGTAACTTTAAGGCGCGAAGCATTAGCTATTCGTTATTTTATGCCTTGTGTGCGCGTCTGGCTTGATTTTTAATCACATTTCGCATTGCCATTAAATGTTTTGTTCTAATTTTGACTTCATTGCGTCGTGTTGTTGTTTGAATCGAGAAAATGAACGAACAATTGATTGCTTCTGCAGGTTTTACGATCAAACAACCTGGCATCCTCATAGGGATCTGATCCATGTACATTGAAAAATAGTAATATAATTTTTATTGTTAAGTTCAAAGCACGATGCATGACGCATAATTTATTCCAAAAAATGTGTGATTTATGGATAAGTTCAAAGTTTTATTATTGCACCCTAAAGAATGTGTAGCTTTCGTAACTTTATGGGAGTATTAGTTATGTTATTTTATGCCTTGTGTGCGCAGCTGGCTTGAATTTGAATCACATTTCACATACCATTAAATGATTTGTTTCAATGTCGACGCCAATTCGCCATGCTCTCATTTGAATCGAGAAAACCATCTTCAACCCACTAATTCAGAAACAGCGACCCACGTTGTCCAAAAGAAGTATAAACCTGTTAATGAACAAGCCAACTTCAGTTTCTGGTTTTTGTTGTATGCATGCGTAGCAATGACGTAAACCAAAGATTGTAAGGGCGCACCAGCGTATGACCGCCTGTCAATGTCACATGCACAGCCATCAGTTATCCGGGACAAAGTCAACAAAAATTTCATAAAAGACCCCATAAGTCTAATTTTAAATTAAATTTAACTATACAGATTCTTTGGTACAGCACTGCCTCAGCACAGACGTGTGTCCTAACCGGCTAAAAACAGGGCGCACTCCCGGCCTGGAAAACTCAACCATTATTTTTTACAGGCAAACAACAACGCTCTAGAATTAATTTAGAAACGTTAGTGATTTTTTGTAACATCAACCGCCTGTCCATTACCACAACATGACTGAAAATAAAAATATAAAAGAATATCTACCACTCTTGCATGATTTAGGAATTTCACAGTATAAAACAAACAGTCCAAACCCCACCCCCCCCCCCCCCCCCCCCAATCTGAACCCAGGCAATAATCCAGTACAAGGATACGGGACGACGTTCGGGTGGAAATGAGAATGAGTTGGTTTAGGTAATGCATAGTTGAAGAGTGAAACTGTGAGACAGTAATCAAACATAAGTTGCCAAAGATCTTTTACTAGTTCAGGATAAATTAGAAGTCGTACGCTCGCCTGTCTTAATGTACGCAGCTTAGTTACAGATGTGATGGGTGAATTATACAGTAGTGCAAATATTGGGGGGGGGGATGGGATGATGACTTAAGTTGGGGCAAAGGGAGGAAAAATAGGAAGGACAATTTCTAGTTAAGCAATCGAAATTAGCACTTACTCTTGGCTTGGTGTGATTGGAATGGGAGGAATGGGGTTAGGCAATTGTTACCCTCAAACAGCATGGACACAATGTTGGCATGCAACCTTCGAGCTTACAATGTTCATGAATCGATTTACAATATTTTTACATTGCTGTCCACGATTGTTTAGGATAATGCATTGAATTCAAGGCAACAGTGAGTTGCTTGGAGAGAACGGCAAACTGAGAGAAAGGTCAAGCAGGCAAGGCCCATGGAGTTAGAGCAGCATTCACGGCCATAATTAGCACGTCCATTGCCCCCTAGAACCTAGCAGTTCTGTCGGATCTCCCTCTACACCATTATATAAAATGAAGTAAAATTCCACTGCTCCTCACTTCCAACCTGCACTCGCAGGGTAGAGATCACCTATTGCTAACCTGCTCTGCGCAGGGAAGCGTAGGTTTTGTTTTTTAAGTTTTTGGTTTTAAAATTTGAAATTTGGTTGAGTATTGTGTTGGCCTTGACCAAGGCATGATGCGTACATGTGCTGTATTTTTAAAAGCTTTGCACTTGATAACGGGGTGCAGCAACCCCGAAACGTTATGTTTGTGTTTTTTAACTGTGTATTTGTGCACTTTTATCTCCAATTGGGGGGGGGGGGGGGGTAGGTGGATAATGATTTCCCCGACGGGGTAGGGGGACCAAAAAAAATTAACGTTTTTTTGTTGACATTTGTTATACTTTGGAAGAGCGCGACAAAAGCAGCTAGTAGGGGGTCTGCAGGGATCGGTGTAAGCTTCCCCAGTGGGGTCCGGGGCAGAGCCACGGAAGCCGAAGCTCTTTACGCTATTTGAGGTCCTATTTTCGGTTTCCCAAGACACGTTTGCAACACATTGTTAAGCTTTACACAATGATTTCGCGTGTTTTTCATAAACGTTCTTCAGCATGAGAAGCCGTAAAAACCTATAATTTTTACCAATTTCTGTTTTTTTTTTTAATATACATTTTATTTAGAAAGTCAATAATTTAACTGATGAATTTAAATTTTTTTTTAAATAATGTTACATTAACCGTAACTGACACTGAATAATTTAGGTTTGAAAAGTATTGTTGCTTACTTTTCAAACGGCGGAAGATTTAGCTGACGGAAAGCTTATTTGTGTTCGTTTGGTGTTTTGAATTCGGATCACTCAAACTTTACCTTAAACATCAAACGAGTTCGTTTTTGTTTTCTATTCAGTTTACGTTTCTGCATTAACTAAGACAGCTCTTAAATCATAGATGTGATGAGGTAGCAACTGTAGGACTGATGGCGGGGGGAAGGATTTCTCGCCCCCACCCCCCCTGCTTCCGCTGTGGCGTCACCTCTGACTTTTAAGGCTTTTTTATGACTTGCTTAATAATAAAAATAACTGGGGTGGATGGCGTCACATTACAAAACTGAAATTTAGCATTACATAGTGCGTACAATTTTTCCCAACAGTTAAAGGTTTTCATTTGCACATAAATCATTTTGTCGTTAGACGATAGATATCGGTTGAAGCGGTTTTGTGCGTGTATCTCGAGTGGCTTTATTCCGCTGGGTTTTCCCTTATCTATTTACCTGCATTAAAGATTAACGTTATGAACGTAACGTCGGGGAAACACGGAGTTTAATTACGTTGGTTTAAAATGCGCGTTTAACGTCGTTAATCGAAGAAACTTAATGATACTTCTGGGAAACACGAAGCGCCTAGGGATTTGGTTGTGCATATAGTGCGCGAATTTTACTATAAAGTAAGATAGACCTCGAACTCGAATCCATGGATTGCTGAGAGATCGTTGTGCAGAATCTCGATACATGCGCACCGCTCTTTTAACGGATAAGCGATGACGCAGGTAAGCTTAGCTGTTAGAAATATACCACACGCCATGGCTGTTTGCTGTGACGTGCATATCACGTGACTGGGCTAGTCCAATCAGACGGCCAAACAGCCGTTGTTCTCGTTCGTCATTGGCTAACTCATGGTGACGTCACGGCAAACAGCCATTGCGCATGGTTTATACCTAGAAAGTGGATTCTGGAAAAGTCTCTTCAAACGTACCAATTGTGAGCGTATTATGAGAGACTAATCGGCCCTTCCAGCCGTTATGGAATCTATTCTGCGGCCTGTAGCCTACTGGTTGTACCTTCCATCCCTCCCGTGATCGCAGGGTTAAGTTAATAAACTTAACT
>JAHWFP010032483.1:0-16262 GCA_023313725.1 Lithobius niger
GCTGCAGAAGTAACTTCAACTTGGCGATGAAGAAGGCTCTAGACAACTGCCTCCCACCATCTTGCAGAAAGAAAGGTTCTGTCTGTTGCATGGGTAGCAGCACTCACCCTACGTTGAATGTAGGCTGCCAGGGAATGGACAGGACAAATTAATTGGCCGGTGCAGAACAAGTGGATCTCGATACCCTGTCGGCAAGGGTCCGTTTTGGAAGCCTGCAGCTTAACGCAGGCAGACACCGCCCGGGGGTCCAAGGCAACACAGGATATGGAGAGGTTGATGTGAAAATCGAAAGCCGAGCGAACCGTAAATTCGCCACAACGAAGGAAGGCGAAGAAAGCAGTAGTACACGCTGCCTCCATCATGGCATCGATGAGTGGGGAAAACACTCCTTGTCGTAGGGTCAATACTAAATTACGTAGGATATCGGCGGTGATCGGAAGGTAGGGTTTTCTAACAGAAACTGATGTTCGCTTGATAGCCCGAAGTACCGTAGCCAGTGCCGGATGGGTTAAACCCGCAGTATTGCACAGTGGACTGGGGAAGCCGTGCTGCAAAAAGGCAAAACGAATACCACACAGGTAGAGCTTGATAGTGCCGTGTTTGAGATGCCGCACAGAAAAACAAAATGCTGCAAAGTAAATGAGCAGACGTTCAGATGCTGGGGGCAGCAGGTTGGTCCAGGCCACTCCAAACCGCACCAAGAAGGATTTGTACAAATTGAAGCCAGTTGCGTAGGCCTGGCGCGTACCGGGACTGATAGCTGCCTCGAAAAGTCAATGAACAGTGGCTGTTGGCATTATCATTGAACTGAAGTCTGGACACGGCTCCGGGAGAAGACGAGCAGTAGGGGCAAACTGTCTGAATTTTTCTAGCTGCAAACGAGAGAGTGAGTCTGCAATCAGATTAGTGCTGCCGGGAATATGGGTGGCTGAAATACAAAAATTGCCTCTCAATGCGCACCACCTCAGACGCCTCATAAGTCGCATTATAGCCGCAACTGGAGATCTGCCTTTATTGATAATACTAACCGTGGCACTGTTGTAGCAGCGAAAAAGAATACGTTTCCTCTCCCAAAACGTGCCCCACAAAACCGCAGCGACCACGATAGGGTAAAGTTCCAGAGGGCCATGGACATTGAACCATTTTCAAGAGCAAGAATCTCCGACGGCCAGACACTTGCAAACCAACGCCCAGCAAAGTAGCCTCCGAAGCCAATCGTGGAGGATGCATCCGTGAATAAGTCCGCAGCGTGAGTTGTTACGCACTCAACGAAACAAGGAAACACCATTCCACTCGTCAAGCAGCAGGGACAACCAAGAAAAGTCACGGCGACAGTCAGCATTCAGCCTAATGCGGTGATGCAGTTCTTTTGCTGAACACGACAGAGCTAAAAGATGGCCAACGAAGGAGCGTCCCGCTGGAATAACTCACGAAGCAAAACTTAAATGACCTAAGAGACTGAGAAGTTCGCGTTTGGTGCATGATGTTTTCGACCCAACGGTTCGCAACAGTTCGTAGATACGAAGCTTCTTGTCAGTGGGTAGTCGAGCCTCCATCGTGGAAGCGTCCAGTGTAATCCCTAAGAAGTCTTAACACCTTAACAGGACCAATTTCTTGTGGGCAGCTAAAGGAATCCGTAACCTACGAAACAACCGCGTAAGCAGTGACATGGTCCGCAAGCCAGCACACTCAGAAGCATCAACGGTTAAAAAACCGTCAAGAAGATGTAGAATGTTCGCAAGCTTGTAACGGTGCTCCAGAACCCAGCAAATAGAAGACGCAAGCTTGTCGAAAATTTTTGGGCTGGAGCGCGAACCAAAAACTAAACGCACAAAAAAATATTTGCCTTCCCACCGTACCCCATGAAGGTGCAAAGTTCTGGACGAATGGGAATGAGCTTAAAAGCATCGGTGATGTCAACTTTACAAAGAAAAGTTTCAGGACCAATCCCGGAAATGACTCTAATCGCATCATCTAGGCGTGTGTAAGAAAGTGAAAACTTGGACTTATCAATGAGCTCATTTAAACTATAGTAAGGGGGTCATTATGAGGAGATGAGAGGTCAACGATAAGCCGCTTTTTTCCCGAATACTTCCCAGTCGCAAAAGCAAAACAAAAACAAAACAAACAAAACAAAAGCAGCAAGCCTGAGCGGGCGCTCACACAAGACTAACAAAAAGTCATAAAAACCTAAAAATAGATAGCGCATGAGCAGTTGTGACGTTCCATACCCAACTTACACTAGCCCAAAGCAAGCTTTGCCCCCAAATTAAAGTATGTTTGTTGGTTTGACGTGTTTCCGTCATTTGACATCACCACTTATTAATTATTAAGTATTTATGATCCACCGAGAATAATAAGTGCTAAATATCCCCCTCTTTTGTCACGAAAAGTCGTGATCAAGCGCGTAAGTCAGGTAATAAAGCAATGTGTCGTCCTTCTCCGTAGTTCAGAAAGCTATTTAGTATTTACTAGGCAGTGCTTTGCTTCTTGGAAGGGTTCACAAATGATTTACCACCTCTACGGAGATAGTGGTTTGCCTCTTTGCATTATCTTTGTGCTTAGGCACTACTTTTGATGGTTACGATTTAATGTGTCTTTAAGGACTGCAGCTTATTAGTATAATTTGTTTTACGATTTTGTAGTAAATTGCTGGCCTTCTGAAAATGGACAAGGTGGATGCGATGTAAATATAGAATATGAATTGGAGCAAGAAAAAATGGAGCTCAATGACGTTGTAATTGCCATTCCTATTACGTAAGTATTTTTTTTTTGTAAAACATTGTCACGTTACAGTAACCGTTAAGGATGTATCGATCACGTTTTTTCCTGCCGAACCGGCTCTGAGCCGATCAGTCGAAAAATGACCGGTATACCGAACCGATTGCCGATGCCGATCTTACCACGAACCTGTGCTGATTTTATGAGACAGAAGACCTTTGTTTACTTTACAAACTTAGCAACTTTAAAAACTAAAATGCTGCAAAAACTTAGTAAAAATTATTTAACAAATATCCTTTTTTTTCTTTTTTTTTGAACTGTGTTTAAATTTCATTTACTACATAAGTAAACCCAATTAATGCTTGTGTGACTGAACCGGCTCAATCAAACAATTAACGAAATATAAAGCACAAAAAGTAAATCGTTAAAAAAATTGTTGGCTGTTATCAGTTAGGCATGTCTGGTTTTTTAGTTGGCAAGCCATTCCTGGCAGTCATGTCTAAATTTAAATAAATTTAATATATAAATAAAGCAAAATAAAACAATGAGATCTAAAATGCGAAATGTAAATCTTAAAAAAAAACATCTTGGGCATGGTTATCAGTTAGTCATGCCTGGTATTTCAGTTGGTTAGCTATTCCTGGCAGTCATGGCTGCTTTTAAATTTCATTTAATATATTAATAAAACCAAACTACACATTTAATTAAATCTAAAGTGTAAAATATTAATTCTTAAAAAAACATTTTTTTTTGTCTAGTTATTCCTACTTCCTGCTTAACCGGAAATAGGCAAGGACTGACGATGTTAAACTGTGTTTACATTGTCTGACAGTAGATTCGTCTGGTAACGTAATTAAGGGCAGATTTCAGCTAATTCTCCGACCAAAATCGTCTAGGGTACTTTATTCTTAAGGCCTACAAATGAAGTGAATGTTTAAATATTTTAGGAATAAAAATTCGAAGGTGATATTGTTTGTCCATGCGTTAGGCCTAACTGACAACAACAACGTGCTCTGGAAAACATACCTCTAGTTAAGCCTAATCTGTGCGTTTGGCCTTTTTTTTGTAATAGGTGAAGGTAGGCCATTTAAAAAAAAGAAGTTGTTTCTCAAGCCCCGCCGCACGGACTCCAAACCCCCCGCACCGACCTTTTTTTTTTGGTTTACGGAAACCAGAAATGTCAACTCACGATCTGTTCTAACGAATTTTGAATTCACCGGACTTCTTTTTTTGTGCGAGTGTTCTTTTTGCTTACCAAATACTGTGATAGGGCTCCATATTTGTTTGAAGTTTTTCATTAAAACAATAGAACAAAAATGGCTTTGTTTTAAATTACAACCCCTATATTACGGTAAAAAAAGTAAATAAATAATAAAAAAAAAAATTCGCCCGCCCGCACCGATTTTTTTTGTAAAAGGCTCGAGAAACAACTTTCTTATTTTAAGTGGCCTAAGTTAGATCAAATTAATGCTTTTTATTTCTTATGCGCAGAATACTAACTTTTCCGGTTGGTTCTGCATTCATGTTGCTATCACGCGCACAGCTTGTTGGTTATCGGCATTGTTCGGTAACTCGTCAAATTTTGACCGGCAACCGATTTTAACCGATCGATTTGGTTTTAAGATTCTGATACTGAACAAAATGCATTTATAGAAAAGTATGGCTTCATCTCAATTTCCACCAAGGACTGCACATTTGAAGATTTTAACTCCTCTTTTCCTGATAATAAGGTTCTTGGCCAAACATGCCCGCTGTAAATAGGTTGCAGGCTCTAGAAATAGGTTCGACACTTCTTGTTTTGTTCAGATTATAGCTTCCTAATTTTGTACAACTCTTTCATTGTTGGACCATTGTTGGAGCAGTGGATTTATATCAACTACTAGCAAGAACCACGGCAAGGTGTGGGTTTCTTATGTAAGTAAGAAAACCCACACCTAGCTGTGGTTCTTAAGTAGTAAAAATACAATCGCTGTCCATGTTTACGAATCCCAGATCGTTTCTAAAGTATTATTAAACTATTTCACAATTTAAAATAACAGCTATTAATTTTTAAAATAGAAAACAGAATTCTAGTAATAAAAAACGAAAGTGTGGGTTCTTACTTACGTAAGTAAGAAAATGAAGGCCTTTAGTTCTTACTTATGTAAGTAAATCTACTACCGCTAGCAATGTTTACGTAAAATTTTTTCCAAAATAGTACATTTATAGCATCTGAAGAATGACCCAAAGAAAAGAGTTAAAATTGATTAAAATAAACAAATAAGGCATTTATTCCAGTTATTGAGTTTTAAAAACGGAGTTGGAGTAAAGAACCTTCCCACCAACAATGGCGTGTTATACTAGCACAACAATGACTCTTTTACTAAGAGTGGAAATCGTGGTTGTACAAATATGTTAGACGATGGCTCGGCAACAATGCGCTAACACTGTCGTTTTATTGCAACAATGGTTCTTTCACTAAAGATTCAACTCGTCGGTATGTTGGACGATGGCATCCAGCAAAAGTCTTACCTTATTGTTGGCGAACGCCATCGTCTGATACATAGCTTCCTACAATCCTCCTAACTGTACAACTGTGTGGGATGTCCGTTTTGCATACAGCACTACATGCATATAATTAATCCTTAATTTATGCAATTTCTACGCACTTCCGTTTGCTTCCTCACTCTGCCTCTCGCTGTCTTAACACCCCTGTTTCTCAGGCCGCTAGCACGAGTGGTCGTGGTTTTGCCCTGCGCTATTGGAAAAAGCCATTTGGTTGGTCGTGTCAACAGTTGCGTGTTGCGACGGCTATGCCAAACAAGTCGCAGAAGACATTGCGAGTAGATTATCGAGACTGGATGAATAATGTGGAGAAAGAACGAAGTCAAATGAGCCATAAACCGTGAGTAACGGAAGTAAAAATCCACCGCACAAGATGGTGGCGACATTAGGCATGATGCTTTGACATGTCCGTTGAAGTATAACTCTGCTATTTGGGGAAGTTTGACGGATTTACTTTTCGCATTGCAAAAATTACTTAGGGGAATTGCAGGCGGAAATTTGCAATGCACCGTTTGCGAGCAGGCCTCACTTGAATAAACAAGGAGGAGGAGATATTGTCGGAGCGACATTACTGTAGTTGACCGGTCTACCCCACGGGCTGGTGGGGGAGGGGGGTAACCATCCAACAACATGAAGTAAAAGTAGTAGATTTGATGAACATTCAAGGCCTGATATTCCCTAAAATCCCAAACTGGTGGGTAGAGAACGGTTCAATAAACAGAGAGAGTATCGTGCGACCCAGTAAATACTGACGGCTACAAAAGTGGCAAAATTGAATTCTGAAGTAGATGGAGTTTTTGGCAGTCAAAACCTTGTTGAAGCCTGATGAAGATTAAAAATTAGCTGGATGTTGAGTATGTTCTTGACGTGAATTTAAGCAAACTTTTTTGGTGTTGTTTTTATGACTTGTCATTTTCACAATATGCATTCTCGTGAGGTTTTTCGACTTATGAACTGAAGATGTTTGCGAACCCTAGATAGAGAGGCCATGCTGAATAATTAGTATATTCTACTAGAAAACTTACCTAGTTTTTGTAGGAAAATTGGAATTCTCTTGAGTATCCAAACATGCGGTTCTGCTATTGGGACCCTACCATCTCCCTTATACAAGTTGGGGGCCTTGTCAAAAGTTTTCTTGTAGAATTTACAAGTTATTCAGGCCTCGAAATGAGCGGTATCGCATCGCAGTTTGCACCACAATTTTAGACATTAGCGATAGAAAATTGAAATTTGTATAGTAGTTTAGCTACGCAATTTCATGGCAAAAGAACTTGATAACTATGTTGAAAAATTCCTTTTGCAGTAGGCCTAGCTCATTTATAATAGAACAATTGTTGTGTTCCGTAAATTTCTGAATTCCAATTCCTACAGACATTACGTTATTTTTATACCACTTGCGAAGAATTAAAAAATGGACGATACGCAATCGAGCATAAAGCAACAGAATATTTTGGTATTGAAAAAATTATGCAATTTGTACGTCACACAATCACATTCTCTTGTTCTAGCTAAACCATCAATTAAAATTAACGCCCTTTTGCCTACCAAGAAAAATAATTATGCTTCGTGAAAACTGCTAACCATTATTTTGCGATTGCTACGAAATTTTTATTTTGCATCGCAATTATGCTACACACTTTTTTCTGGACATTTCGACCCCTGTTATTACTCATAAGAATACAGAACTTAATTCTTGCTTGTTATACAAGATACTTCTTTTAATTTATGATTGCATTCAGCAGCATTCTTTGCCACGTATGCCAGTTGTATCAGTTTGGCAGTTGTGCATGGAAGGAAAGGGCCTAAGAGACCAGACTAATTCACCTCTCGAAAGGTGTCATAATCCTCAATAAATTCTTCGTTCTCATTCGTAGCATCCTCCTCACTGTGTTACGTAATTGGGATCCTTCCCTGCTTTGTAACATGTTGTTTTGCATCATCATTTCCATTTGGAAATGTATGCAAAATTTACGTCACTTCCGTCCCCACTTTCCCTCCGCCCTGCTCTGTCTCTTGTAGTTCACTCTTTTCCTGCTGCTGGCATGAATGGTTGTGTGGTCGACGTTGTTATTATAATGGAAACTGGCGAACAACGGCAACTTCAGGTGGAACGAACTAGTGGACAAGACAAGCAAGGATGGATGCTGCATTTCGTGAATGGTTTTTGTAAAAAGGCAGGAAAGCGACGCCCGTTGGAAGCGAATGGCCGCCAACAATTATTGAAGGCGAGCGAGACAAAATGGCGGCTCGCGTACACAGCGTCGGCCGAAAAACGTTTGCTGGGTACGATTATTGTGTGATGGTGGAAAAATAACGTGGTAATCCATTATATGTCGTATGGCCAGTGGGCGTACGAACAGTGATAAGCTTACTAGTGCCGACACGTTGATAAAGTGAGCGAAAATTTCACGAACTCGGTCGTGAGGCGAAACCACGTGCAAATAATTATTATAATAAATACCACTTGGTAAAAAAGTGAGACAGACACTAGAAGCCGGCAGAGGGCCGAGCAGGGGAATAGGCTTACGGCGTAGCGGTTGTGCTAGGCTCGTTTGGAAACTGACCGTGAACAATGTCTGAGTTTCGGCAAGGGCGAGTGGGAAGTGGTTACGTTGGCCGGTCGGACCACGGAGTGATCGGCTATTGGCGCATCAGCGTGGGCCTGAAACAAGAGTCGTTGTGGTGCAGACTTCGACGTAGGCAACGGAGACATGCGTTGCACGAAGAGATTGTGAAAATATTGAGAGCATGAATTCCGTCTTACAGACGAGGGGCCGGACAGGGGTCCGAGGGACGAAGTAAGGAGTAAGGCTAATAAGCGAGGTGTGCCGTAGGCAGAGTGACTGATATGTTGGAAAAATGTTAAAAATTCAGGATTATGAGCGCCATCAAGAGGTTGGGCAAACTCGGCAGCACGGATTGGGTGACATTCATGGTCCGCGGTCGGAAACTGTGCCACGGCCGTAATTCTGAATGTGGGGAGGTTAATGCTAACACTAAAAATAGCACAAGGCAGCCGTGGGATGTGGTCTATTGGCCGGACAGTCAGCAATGTGAAAGTGCGAGAAATAACTTCCCGGAATTAGGGCGGGCAGGTGTGAAAGTGAGCCTGATTGTTTTGAAAAAAAATTTTTTTTTATCAGAGGCATTTGGGGCAGCTGGTGTGCACAATTGAACCAGATTTTTAGAGTGGTGGTATAAAAACCAGCAGGTGTGGTGAACACAGCATGGGCATGAATCAATTATTATTATTAATTGCCGATCATTCTGTAGTCAAGGCAAATGGCTGACAGAATTACGTCACCTCGGATGCCGGGTTTATGCCGCTGTGCAGATGCTCTGTGGAGAATGGTGGATGCGGTGGCTACGACATTGCGAGACAATTTTGGCAGGCTCCCTTTGTTACGTAATTTTGAAGGTCTGCGCTATGGACCCGGTCGATTTGCTTCACCTAAGTTAGCAGGCACAGGTGTCCTTGGCCATCATTGCTGCAACAATGTGGGAGGTGTAGGCCAGACTAGGCATTGAAACATGGCAACACTGGCTGTTATATGCTGTTCTAACATCTTGGATACAGGCCAACCTGGTAGGGTGACTCCAGGGGACGGAATTGAGCACTTCTCGGACAGCTTGAGAGTGGTCTGCTTTGGTTGTGTCGTGCTGGGTGATGTGGAGGCTTCGAGCGAGTGGCCCAAGTGGGTGCCGGTAGTGCTACTGTCCACCACTGCATCTAACTTTGGTCCTTCGCTTAGAGGCCAAGAGGGCGGCCTTGCACGTCGACGTGCGGGAAAATGTTGACAGTACTGGACGCGGTCCGATCGTTCCAAGTGCGTCTGCAGGGGGCATGTGCAGGTGGTGGTAGACGGTATGACGTCTGTGGTGTGCATCAATAAACGATGGGCGGAATGAGTTCCACGGATTTGGTACAGTGGTTCTGGTATTGACAGGCACAGATGGGCTGTGTTTTGGGGGCAGTTTTCGGTCCAGGCATCGGCAGGCTAAAGGTACTCTTCAAAAACTGGGCACAGCAGTGATATACTGTAAAGCCTTTGAGCTTCTGTGGCTCTACCCCTAACCCTGCTAGGGTAGTTATCAGTGGCTTTGTACGGCCCCATCTGGAAGTATTAAACATACAAGGTGGTACAAAAAAACTGACGACCCAACATTTTCTAAGTCCAACTTTTCTAGTTAGAATAGAATAGAATAGAAAACCCGACGGTGCAAGCTGAAAGCCAAGAAGCACCCACCCCCCTTCCCCCCACCCCAACCACCAAAAACACAGACCAACCAGGGGCCAACCACCAAAAAAGCCTAAGCAAGAAAGTGGTCCAGCCGATTTTTAAAGGAATCAAGTGAAGGGGAAAGAACAACCGAGACGGGCAGAGCATTCCATGCCTCGACCACACGTTCAGAAAAAAACCTGTGACGCACGTTGCCGGAGGAAATACTTCCACAGAGTTTAAGGGGGTGCCCCCTGGTCATGGTATGAGAAAGACAGAAAAAGTCAGCAGCCAGAACGTCAAAGATTTGGTACGTGAGGATAAGATCTCCACGGAGGAATCTGGTTTTGACAGGGGTCAGGTTCAGTTTGCGAAGACGTTCTTCGTAAGAGAAGTGCTTTAGGGGAAGGCACCATTTTGTGAGGCGGCGCTGACAAGTTTCAAGACGGGCGAAGAAGGAGGCATAACAGGGGCGGCCAATGTGAGAACAGAATTCGAGTGTAGGGCGAAGGAAGGTTTTGTACAGGAGAGCAAACAGCTTTGGTGAGACAGCAGAGAAAGTTTTAAGAATATAGTGGACTTTTTTAAAGACTTTGCCGATGATATAGTTAGTATTAACATGAAATTTAAGAGACGAATCAACCAAAATGCCCAACTCCCTATGGGACGTATTAGTAGGGATAGTAAGAGTTACCAAGGCGGTAGCTGTAGTGTGGGTTGTTATGCCCAAAATGCAGCACTACGCATTTGGGAGGATTAAGGGCAAGACAGTTTTTGGTCGACCAGATGGCAACAGCGTCGATGTCTTGCTGAAGATCTTGATGAAGATAAGCGGGAAAAGAATTTTCAGGTCGTCCGCATAGCTCCTGCTAAAGGAGTGGATGACAGAATGGAGATCATTCAGGAAAAGATTGAAAAGAAGGCACCCCTCAAAAGTTAGCACCCCTCAAAACCAGGATAGGACAGAAATCAAATCTAATGAAACGGGAAGATTTCTGTCCTCTCCTAGTTCTGAGGGGTGCTAACTAAAAAAGTTGGACTGAGAGAATGTTGGGTTGTCGGTTTTTTTTGACCACCCTGTACTTTCAATTGAATACATTTTACTTGTTCTTCTTTCATCGATATTTAATATTTGCAATACGCCTGGACTGGTAGAAAGTATTTCCCCACTTGGTTGAGTTGACCTAATCGGCCCCTGCAGTACGCTTCCTTGTAAACACTGCTCATCCTTAATTTCTGAAAGCTGAAAAAGTTTGTAACTAAAAATAAACAAATCCTATCAAACATCATAATGTGAAATTCTTGTGATAATTCGAACAGAAAAGAAATTCTCTGAAAGTGGGCCATTTTAGAATTCATTTAAAACTAGGCAATCCACTGCATTGTGTAAGTTACTTAAAATTTGTTAAAAACAAGACAAAATAAGCATAAAAAAAAATTATATTTAGGTGACCTAGATTTTCAAAAGCTAGTTCCCACTCTTATAAATATGTGCTCATCATATTGATCACAATTGCAAAAAGCCCTTAAATCACAAAGCCTTAAAACTAATGTGTACATGAAGCGTGCGAGCTTATGTTATCAATTACCAATATCGCACATTCTTGGTTCTGACAATTTGTGACTTGATTTGCAGGTCAGGCGTTGGTATGCCGGTCGTTGGAGATTGTGATGGTGATTATCATTATGACAATCGCAAGAATATATTGGAATGGACGCTGCCATTGATTGATGCTTCAAACAAATCTGGGGCAATGGAATTCACTGTTGGTGGACACCCAGACGATTTCTTCCCGGTACACATCAACTTTATTTCCAAACGATCTTACTGCGACTTACAGGTAAATTGTGCTGCTAATCTCTACCTTGAAGTCTCGGTTGCTTGCCAAAAACTCATTAAATTGCCATATTTCAAAGCCGAAAGTTGTGGCACGTATCAAAAAGGTAATTCAAGCTGTAACAAATTTTACAGCTTGAATTACAGCTTGACCTCGTTTCCTGTGAGACAGTTTTAATTTAAGCCAAAGTTTTTTCTTTTTGCGATAATCCAAAATTTTGCCAGTCAGTTTTAATAACGTTCAGATTCGTACTTTAAAGTGTTGTAGCTGTCATAAAAACGAAGCAAACTTAGGCGAATATTTCAAAAAACAAAGGTATAACCTAACCTTGGCGAATTTTCGATAGTCCGATACTGCTGAGGATAGAATTCACAGCCGACTATCTTCAGGCAACGCACACTTATTTTTCGTGTTTACATCTCCTGTAGAATTCTAATTTGGCGGTTTTTGGGCCGTCCAACCCAGCTATCCAGTTCCTGCTCCGAAATGAGCTGAGAGATGACCTAAGAAGGAGATGGCGAACCAACCCAACTAATATTAGAGGCCGCGATGTGGCGTTGGGAAAGAGCAAGACTGGCCTTAGGAATTTTGGAGGCCACATCCAAAAACTGCCGAATTCGAATTCCACAGGAGATGTAAACAAGAAAAATAAGTGTGCTTTGCCTGAAGAATATAGTTGGTTGTGAATACCATCCCCAGCAGTATCGGACTACCGAAAATTCGCCAAGGTTTTGTTATACCTTTGTTTTGTTTTTAATATTCGCGTAAGTTTGCTTTGTTTTTCTGATCAGTTTTAATAGTTTTTTTGAAGAGCTTTATAGTGATAGTAATTTAAAGTCTTACACCATTCGTTAGTTTTTGTGCAAAAAAAAGAATTCCTGAAAATGTGACTTAAAGTACAAGATGCTTGTTCACGAGGCCATACTGAAAACGTTGCACAATATTTTGTTGTACAATTAATAAGTAAAAAGTAGTTTTACCCATAAATTTAAATGATCCAGCGATCCACATCCTGTTCAAAATGTGGCCCCATCGAGGATGTGGATTGCTGGATACTAAGGCTGCACCGATACCGAACCGGTTAAAAAAAAATTGGCCGATGCCGATATCCAAAATTGTATCCCCAATTTTCATCAATGGATTAGTTTTTTGCCAAAATCTAATAATTATTAACAAAAAAATGTTTAAATAGTAACTCACAGTTAAAACGTTGCAAGGAAGATACTCAGTGATTTCCGGAGCAAAATGCAGCGAACCGCATGTCGTAAACTCTTAACAGTTCCAGAGTTATCGATATTTTTGCGAAAGTTACCGATCCGTTACCGATACCGCAAATATCGGCAACCGATCCGATCCAGAATCGGTATCGGTGCAGCCTTAATGAATACATGAAAATTTATAAGTGACACTAAATTTTACTTGTTATAACCATGTGGAAAATGAATCAATTACCATGGGAAGATAGGTGTAAACCGTCAAATCGGAGACTAAGAGTTTCTGTCCAAACCAATGGAATGTTTAACTGGCTGGTAATTAACTCATGTTGTCATTGCCCACAAATGGTAGAATCTGGCGGGAGGGAGAGTTGATAAGAGTGTGTAAGCATTTGTAAGCTTCGGACAGTATGTATTGTCAGTCAAAATAGCTCAGTGTGTAAACAAAGTTTACTTCTGTTGCTTCATGATCAATACGGTTCTACCTTTGGCAAACGATAATATTTTGCGTGGTTAAAATTGTGTCAAAAGGACAGTATGCATAGTAAGAAACACCCGGGCGCTTATTCGAAGCCTGTCACTTCATTTTCGTGTTAGTAAACTCCGTTGCTGACTGAAGGTACACCGCTTTACGTAGATCCAATGCTTAATCGAAATTTGTGCAGTCAATGTGACATGTTGTGTCGTAGAAATGTCGAGAAACTAGTTACTCTTTGCATCTGCAATTATGAGCAAAAATATGTCAGCAGTGTGAAGACGCAAGACAGGTCAAGCAAATCTTGGATAACATTGAAGTACATTTTAAAATACACGCAGAAAAGATTGACAAAAGATTTTGGGTTTCTGCTAAACAACTTAAGACCTAAGGAATAAGGCTATATCGAACTAAGGCTGTACCGGTACCAAGAAACTGGATTCGTTTCCGGTTGATTAATTTTGAACTAGTCCCTGACCGGCACTTTTGATGCCGATGCCAATTCACAGTGCTGGCTTAGTCTCACCTGTTAGTGCTATGGCATGTGTATTCCTCCATCCGTAGATAGATAATGTTAGTTGAAAAGGACATTAACTCGACACTTTTTCCCCCTTTTGGTTAAATATGGGTTTATTTTGTTTAAATAATGGTTGTGTCCAAAGCTCAAACTTTTATGCGCTATTTCACAGCTCTCCCACCGGGTGGTACTCTTTGTCATTTTCCCAGCAGGCACTGCCACGATTCATTACGTCTCGTTTGGACTCGGATCAGTATGGCCATGCTTTGCTTGCGAAAAATGTTAAATTGACATTGTCAACAGGGGCAACGTTTTGCTCCCATAAAATCTACGCTATAGAACACAAAGTGGAGGTTTTGCAGGTTGTACGTTTCTAGACTGGGCCCGGAGGAAGAAATTATACTACTACTTACTGAAACCTATGGAAAAACTGCTGCCCACAACGGTGTCATTGGCAACTCTAGGCGTCGTGGCATTCTGCGTGCGTTTCCTTGACAGTAGGCTCTTACATGAATTGGCATTGAACCCCGATAAATTCTTAAAACCTCTATAGTGTCGTCTGACCCAAATTTTAACACGACAGTCAATATTTCTTTCCCCAAAGAATTTGACTATTCTACTTTGAGTGATAGAAATACAGTGTGTCTCAGAAGTCCTGAACCAGGTAGGCCTATTATATGGCACAGGCGTATACAGTGTGTTGGTCATCTTGAAATGTGGTAAGATATGATACAATAATGTACTGGTGTTCCTGCGAGTGAACGCCTATTGTTGAGGACATTTGCTACTCCCATTAGGTGCATATTTTGCTCATAGTTTGCTGATTTGTACACCGTAGGCCTAATATGGTATAGGCGTACACTGTATAGGCCTATCTAGTTCAGGACTTCTGAGACATGCTGTAAAAATGTACAAAATGTTTGAGCGTCATTTGTTTACATTTGTTTCTTCCCCCTATTGCCTGTTGGACCCAATAGACATTGGCTCCGATTCCTGTGTTGTGTGGCTTTACCAGGAAATATTGGTGATGGATTTTATTTCCAATTCCATAGTGGCGAAGTGCAATTGTTTTGAAACGGAGGTGAAGTCAAATGTAGAGGGGGGTGGGAATGTTAGTAATGCGGTTAGATGAGCTGCAAGCTCTTTGGGTAGCAACACTAAACAAGATGGGGCTAGAGAGAACCATGATCTTGGGCCTGACTCACCTGGCCTGCTCGATTGGTACCAAACCGTATCGTGGAGACGCGTTCTTCGGAAAATGGAAAGTCGGCGGAATTTTACGCAGGAGACTAATTTCAGAATTTTAAGTGTGATGCCCGGTGCTTCCGCTACCATAATCATCGAAGGGAGACAACGTTGCCAGGTCAGCATAGAAATACATACTAAGATTCTAAGAAGTATCTAGTTTGAAGTGTGCCCTGGATTTGGGAAGTCACTCTGACATTTAAGAAACACGAAGCACTAGTGTGGAGAGGCCAACTTGATGAACAGGAGTTCCACTTCCGCCTAGTATGCTTGAGCAAAGAGACATTTCTGGGTAAGTGAAGGTTGGAGTAGGATTCGTTACATCTGGGTCCGGAGACAATAGCCCGTATGTATAAAAATGAAACATTTTACTTCTAAGTAAAAGGTAGTGCTCGGAAAGTAAAACGTAGAAGTAAAAGTTTTGCTTCAGTTCGTATTCATAATCTCGACCTTTTCCTTGCAAGTAAGTCCTTCAAATGATAGAAGTAAAAGGTACCGAAGGTGTGCTTTCAGACGTGCTATTCGAACTTGCAGTGTGGATGTGAGGCCTCTTTAATTGTTTAATTTGTTTCAGCGTTGAGACCTGAATTTGTTCATGTGTTTCAGTGTTGAGAACTGAATTGACGTGTTGATTTGTCTAGTGTAAAGTGTGTGTAGAAGTTGTGTATAAGAGGAGAAATGTCGTCAGTAAGTGAAAGTGAAAACGTACATGGAGGTGAAGATATCGCCTCCGGAATGAGCATTTCGGACAAGGTCCGCGAACATCCGGTCATGGAAAAATCGTAATTGACTAAGACTAATGCTATGTCTAAGTCTTTTTTGGAACCGGTTAAAGTCACCCCTATCACGCTTTAAACCAGGCTTAGACGCGATCAAGTGAATCGTCGATGGAGACCCATATTGAAGTTTGATGTTCGCCCTCTGGCTAGGGGTAAACTAGGCTTAGACACAAATACGGTAATACCAAACCAGCTCCATATCGTATTGCTTTGAGTGAGAGATGCCACATGGCACGTTGTTTTGAAGGTGGTATTTTGTCTTCCCTCATTGCCCTACGGCAAAACTTACCCCCTACGGCGTTTGTGCTAGGAAAAAGGCTTACACCGGCAGTAAGATTTAAGTTTAACTTTAGCTAGTTGTCGAAATCAGGCTTAGACAAGGCATTAGAAAAATAAGACTAAGAAAAATAACGCTTTGCATACATGAATATATGACGCTCTTTGGAAAAGAGGTGAATAATAAAGCCTTCATGAAAAAGATGAATAACAAAACGTAAAACTGATAAAAATAAAACAGCGAAAAGGCGCATTTGACTACTGGCGAGGAAAAAAAATTATGTTGGAAGCCATGATGGCAGATGTAAATTCAGCACCTTCTCGGATCAAGACTTAAACAATTTTTTTCAAAATCACTGGTCATTACAAGCCCCTAGGTACTAAGGACACCTTATAAAAATGAACTCGTAAAAAATAAATGGAGGGGGGGGGG
>JAHWFP010032487.1:5235-23697 GCA_023313725.1 Lithobius niger
CCCCCCCCCCCTCTCCCGTTTCGTCATTTTCGTGTGCAGTGAGTTTCGTTGTTGATATTTTTGCTTCATTTCGATTGAATTAGCCGAAAATTAGCCGTCAGCCGGCCGAATTTATAGTTAGCCGGTGGTGGCCATAAAATTTGTGGCTAGCCGCAATTTAGCCGAAATTTCTGTTAAGCTGGCTGAAAATGACAAAATAATGCGGTAAGGGGTATATACCACATGCAGGTGGCAATTTGCTACATATGAGTGCCCAAAACCGTTACGTTGTGAATGTTGTGCTCGTCGAACAGTTTGCTATCATTTCTTCATTCATTTAAAAGACCACTTAAGAGTACACCAGAAATAAGAGAGTTCGAAAACCATTTTTGGCTATCGGTCCACTGAACTTAACGTGGCATTCAGTCAGTGGCGTAACTACAATGAGGCCCACCGCCTTTGGGGGGGGGGGGAGCCTCACTGGTCACAATTTAATTTATTTTTGCGATTTTTCAGAAAAAATAACTTTAACGTAGACTCTTTCAGTTATTGCTCTATACTTCCGTGAAATTGTGTTTTGTGTGTCGAAAATTTAACCGTTTTATTATTTTGTGTGAAGGGGTGGGGGAGGCCTCCAATGGGCTCTCACCTTGTGTGGCAAACACTGCATTTTGGGGTTTTAGGAAGACAAAAACGACTTTTTTGATGATAGCAAAAAAAAGAAGTGGTGGTTGGCTCTCCACTGGGCCATTGCGTTGTGCGGCAAGACCATATTTTTTTATGAAGGTGGTCACCACTGGGGTCTCGCCTTGTGCGGTAAAAACTGTGTGTTTTTAATAAAGGGGTTCTCTCCACTGGGCTCCCATCTCCAGGTTCCTTTTTTGAAGTCCCCCCCCCCTGCATTCAGTACGCAACGCAACCTAACGCAACTCGGCGATTGCCATATTGAGTTTCCTCGTCATAGTATCTTGAATGCCATTGTGAAATTTCGTGAAGGTTTTCCTAATGTAAACAATCAACCACTCATCGCAATATGTCATTCACAATCTTGCAATTTGATCGCAAGATTGCAGCGTGGATGACGAAAACTGAATCCGTTCGAGAACAAGCGGCGCAATCACCTTTCTTTATTTGCAACCTTCTTCACTAACGCCGTTGTCATTTAGTTTCCGGTTCCCCCAATCGCGTTTGACCAACAGTCGCCGTGCATCTCGTTCGCATCGCCTTTTACGGAATTGCAAATCAGCCTGTTTCCGTTTACGAAACCTATATCTGTCTCCGTTTACGACTTAATTCGTTTCGCCCTTTTCATCGTCGCTACACCTGGCCACGAGAGAGAAAAAGAAAGGTTTCGGAGACAACAACCAGATTCCGCCTGAGTGAAAGCACAAACCATCTCGCCTTTTCCGTTTCTCGGCGAGATTTGAGCCTCCGTGCACGTTCCCGTTAACATAAGAGGCGAGGCAATGTCATTAGATGGGGAAAACGAAACAGATTGTTTCGGCGGCGGCAACGGCAACAAACGGGCATCACATTCATTGCCGGGATGGGCCGATATAATACTCGTTTGGCCTAGCATTAGGCGAAGGGAGTGCGAGCGCGAATGCATATTGCGATCGTCATTTACGCGAGGAGGCAAGCAAAATTGGAGGAACGTAAAACAAACACAACTTCATTTCATTTGCAAACGGAGTTGAGAAAACGAGGGGATGGGTGGTAGGCGCGAGCGGAGGGGGAAAAAAGCCCTAGTTGTGTTGCCGAAATGGAGAGACGCTTCGATTATTTTTTTATTTTTTTTTATGCGCAATCCGTGCCCTTCATGCAGAATGGCACCATTAAAGTCCGCGTTTTATTCCGCCAATCGGATCGTAACTCTGACCTAGACGAGAAGTCGTATATACACATACCAAATGCTTCAAAGTCTGTCACGAGTGGCGTGCCCGGCACATTGTTTCATTCTACGGGAAGCAGAGGCTAGAGAGTATATATGCTATAAACTGTGAACGCAGTGAGCTGATAGGCCAGGCGGGCTCAGGGACCTTCGACCGTTCGATTCGGTCGGTTCTGTCAATTGAACTGGTCTGAGCTATATACAGCACCGCTATTTCCTGTGGTAATGTATGCACGAGCGAGATTCAGTTGGTGACGTCTTTGCTCCCAACCCAATCCTCGAAGTAGACGACGCTTGGTTTTTCGAAGCCAAGGTTTGTTTCAACTAGCCAGTAGTTTTTAACGAACTAATAATTATGAAATATCTGATCACACAATTTTTACTGAACGTTAAAATACACCTTATTAAAACAAAACGATAAATTCTTACGATATTGCCCAAGACGAGAGTTGGTGACGTCATTACATCGAAAACAAACAATGGAGCACTTTTACGATGATCGCTTGTGACGGTGCTCTTCGTTTGACAAACTTTCAGTCGTACAGTCTATTGTATGTTAATTGCACTTTAAAACAATTTAAACGATTGGAGCGGTCCGGCTTATGTTGGACGATAAGTATTTTGTAAGTTAGTTAAGTGTTAAGCTATCAATCAATTCATGCGTTTGTTACTCCAATTGATTATTGTTACAAAATCAATAGCCAATGAGATGAAAGAATCAGTAAAATGGCGCGAAATGAGAGCAGTGACGACAGTCGCGTTATAGATTTATAGTGTTAAATCTCGCACTGTTTCTCGCGGACTGGACCTACTCAACAGACCGGTCGAAGGTCCCTGGGCCGACCGACTTGGACCACTGATATAAACGGGACATATCTTGCTCGCAGTTATGTAAACTTTCCTTAAAGGTCGGTTGCCACCAAATTAGCACTGCCGCATTTAGGCCTATCGAGTTGTCTCTTGCATGAAGCAAAGGAATGCACAAAACAAAACTTTTAATCGCAGCAAACAAACCACGCGATTACAATTATGAGTAAGAATTTGGTACGCCCTCCTGCACGTAGAAACAAGCTGTAAAACAGGGTTCATACCTACCAGGAAAGTCAGGGAAAATCAGGGATAGTCAGGGATATGAAATACGGTCAGGGAAAGTCAGGGGAAAAAATGGAAAATTGGTGAAAATTCATTGATAGTCAGGGATATTCCTTTTTAGAATGAACTGTCTTTTTTTTTAAAACCGTTTATTTGTGAACACTTTTTTTCATTTTGACTGATTTCTGTGTTGTGAGATTGAGCGTTACTGTAGTTTCGTATTTTTGCATATTTTTCTAATTTGTCTTTAGAATTAACCTTTTGGTCTTGTAAGTTTCACTCACTTTTCTACTACCTTCTTTTCGTATTTTTTAATTTTAAACAAATTAAGAAAATTTGCAGCCGCCATCCAGGCCTGCAGAGTGAACAGTTGACTCTGTGTAATCAAAAAATTAAAAAAAGGTGCAAGTATTTTGGTCAGGGATATTTGAAGAAATAAGTCAGGGAAAATCAGGGATATTCATTTTCAGATATGAATATGAACCCTGAAAGATTAGCGGTACTAGTGTCACTAAATGGCGCCAGGGGATTTTCTTTATATTTTTCCGTGGGCGCCATCTAGTGACATCAGTAGCGTTCATCTTTATAGCGTGTTTCCAGGTGCACGAGGGCGTACCAAATTTTTACTCATTAATTAGGGAGTCACGTGGCTTGTTTGTTGCATTTAAAAGTTTTGCTTTGGGCGTTCGTTTGCTTCCTACGAGACACAACTCGATAGGCCTAGATGCTGCAATGCTAATTTGGTGGCAACCGGCCTTTAAGATTTCCATCGTGGTTGTATTCCAACAGAATGGTTGAGTAATGAATTCACATAAGTCGTTTTGTCGGAGAAGAGTTTCGTCGTAACGGCTATCGACCAGTCGCTCCGTCATCCCAAATGACCTCTCCTGATCGAAGATAAAAATCTATGCTCTTTACTTTTACTTGCATGCTATTCGATCGCCAGGCCCGTGCAAACAATAATGAAAGCACCAGCTGTCTAGCTAAATGTTCTGTCATGTCTCGAAACGATGCCCTTCGTTCGGCCTCCCAAATCCCGACATGCAACGGGATATGAAGCAAAGATGGCGCAGAAGCCATCGAGATGAACGTCTAGAGAAGTTATAAGTTTGTTCGAGCAATAATTTTGCTGGTGCAACGAAGAAAATAATGTCAGCCAATGAAGAAAATTCCCTCCAATTTTCTGAAGATAAGTTGATACCCAGTCCAAAGGCAAATGCTTGCTGAACTTTTCTCAATTTTACAACTACAAACAAAATTTAATCAGTAGTTATAAGTAGCGCAACATCCGGAGAGTGCTTCATTTGCATTATGGAAAAAAAACCTGGAAAAAGTGCTACAAATCTGTTTGAAGGACGGAGGCGTAAATATGAATTTTATTTAATTTATCTGGGTGAGATTCGCACTATAGAGAATGACATTTGCCGCCATATTGGCACCAGATTGGCACTAGTATGGGTTTTGGAGGGCATAACTACAAGGTGCACTACATAAAAATGGAGGGAAAAACAACGGAAGAGCGGATTTCTTAGGCTTAAAATAACGTTGTTTTCTCCAACAACAAAAATCGTGCGTTTTAGGTCTAAGAAGTCACTCTTCTCAGCGTCGGCTTCAGTATGACGCCCTTCTGTTTCTCTCACTCTGCAGTGCCCCTTGCAGCTAACCCATTAAGGCTCCAGCATAGAGTTATATACAATAATACTACGTCGTGTCACTGCTCTATACTGATGCGACCCTTGAAGCACAAATCAGACGGGGGGGGGGGTGACTCCTACAGTCACAACATGTCGTCACAGAAGAGTTACTAGCGGAAATTACGCTCACCGCATGACCAAGGACCGCACAGACACCACGGCATTGGTAAACGTAGCCTAAGCCGGCCCACATTGGCGTTTAAAGATGCCAGTAAATTGACATTGTGCTGTTGCAAACTGTTACAATTCGTGGGATTTTTACAAATCGCATATGGCAAAATGTTAGCCAGCACAATTTACCTTAACGAAATTCGCTCTGTCTGGTGCAGTTTGACGGCCTATTTTACGGTGTGTGATCGCAAAGTACGGTAGCTCATTGGGACACACAACTTTTTTCTACACACATAAAACTTTTATGAAACCGGAACAAGACGGCCCACTGGCGCTGGTGCAGTTACCATATATCAGCCTAGGTTGTAGTGAAAGTTTCATGAAAGTTTTGTGTGTGTAGAAAAAAGTTGTTGTTTGTCCCAACAAGCTACCGTAGTAACAACACGCGTTTCTTCCCGTTTGCTTATGCCTTGTGTCCTTGTGAGTATTGAACGCTACTAACGGTTGTTTTCCATAGGAATACGTTCCTCTCGTAACGAAATCAGGTTATTTTTCTAAGATCAGACAGAAAAAATGTGAAGCGATGCGATGCCTTACAGCGTAATTGAGTAATTAAAGCCATTAACTGCACGTGAGTATAAAAAAAATAAAAATTAAAACATGGTCGTCAAAACACGATGATAAAACTGCAGCATGTATTCCAAGAAAGCATTAAAGTTCAGATCCTTGCAGTTGTAAGTTTGTAAGGTGAACTAAACTTTAACAAAATAATAAAGCCAGCACAATTCGAGAGAATGCGTAGCTAAGACCACCTAACCCCAGGAATTTTAGATGAATTGAGAAACGGGAAGCTGAAGTGAGCTTATACAACGGGTCCCTCCATTCTGATAGGTGGAAATGTGGTGATGTTAGCATAGTTTAATGTAATCTGGAAGCTGACTGGCTACTGAGGTGGTTTTGAACTGAGGGCTGGTTTAAATGAATGCAAAGAGTTTCAAAGTTAATCCGTGTTTTTGTGGTTGACATTTGAAATAAAATTTTAATTTAAGGAATATTGGCTTCTTGTCAGGTTTTAAGGAAGTGTTGAACCAGTGAGGTTTCTGATTGCTTTACTTTAAAGTTAAATTCATGTGAACTAAGACGTATTTACTGTTGCCTAAGTTACTCAACCTTGCTTACTATAGCTGTGCGCCCACCCAAGTTGGTTGTTCGTTTGCTATAAATAATGTCTTTAGTATATCTGCCTGGAATTTTAAAGTACTGATTCTGGGTGGTGTGAAATGGTAGGGGGGGGTGTTGAAGTCGGCTTTGAACTATACGCTGCTGTATTTGCAAACAAGCTGAATTTTGTCGCCAAATAGTTTCTGAGGAAGAGGTTCTGTGACACCCGTAGTGTATTAAATAAATACGGATGCAAACCTATTTATGTTGCTTTTTGGACTTATATGTCAGACTGCCTGACTGGGGAATCAAAGGCCGAGGTCCTACTGCTGAGCCATACTGACACGGCCTTGCCAGATAGGCCGTGTCAGTATGGCTCAGCAGCACAATCACGCCCTTTGATTTCAAAGGTCGTGGGTTAGATTCCCTGTTCAGGCAGTCTGACATACAAGTCAAAAAGGCAACATCTTTCTTTATTCAACCCATCTAGAGCCAGTGGCTTTCCATCCTATTTAATACATCCATAATATAAGCTTATAAGAAAGTTGGTCTTCAGTGGTGACAATCTTATAAATCGAACTTTAAATTGAAAAAAAAAACATAAAACTCACTGGTTCAACCTAAAAACCGGTCATTAACCCAATACTCCTTAAACCAATTGTAAATGTCAGACATAAAAATGCGGATTAACTTAGAAACTCTTTCCGTGGGACACTCTTAAATTGATAACCTCTTTCCAATAGCCAATCATCTTCAAAATTGCATTAAATTATGTAAAGAAGCTAACATCTCCACACTTCCACATTTCTACCACGTAGTGTGATTGTATACAAGTCCATCCACCTATCAGAATGATGGGACCCGTTATATATACGCTCAGTTCAGCTGCCTACTTCTCATTCGATCTGAAATTCCTGGGGTGAGTTAGTCTTAGTGGCATCGTGCATATTCTGACGAATTGCGGTGTCTTATCATTTTGTTAAACGTTAGTTTTGTAATCTGTTCACCTTATGTCCCAAAGACTGTAAGGGTCTGAAGATGTAGTATGTAGATCTTACCTTCTTTTGAACTACAAAGCTTTGAACTTGTGCTTTCCGGATGGCATGCTATAGTTTCAGTTTTTGTGTTTAGACAAAGTTTTAATTTTTTTTTCCTCACTTGATAACGGCCCTGGTTTGGGGAACGAAACGTTGTGATTTTTAAACTCGTGTGCACTTGATGGCTTTATTTATTCAATTACTATGAACGTGCTTTTGACTTTACTGCTCAGTGATGCCTTACAGAGTGTCAACAACGTCAAAATCTCTCCAGTCGAAAGTAAGCGACGTTGGGCTCGTCGATCAACAGTTTCATCCTTGGCACACCATCCCACTTTGCGATATGTTGGGTTTATCATATAGGCTTTGTAATATCTAAAGCTACCTACTGAAAGTAGGCATGTTGTGGTTATACGGAAAATAATAGACTTCTAAACGTGGCCAGACGAAAGAAATGCCATAGCACCGTACCATGATTTCGGATTTATTCGCAGTTGACAGCAGTGCATGATACTCGCTCGACTCATATGAAATGAAAAAGAAAGTATGAATTACGAAACAGAAATGGGGAATATTCGAGAAAAGAGCTGAAAGCTTACGTCTAATATTGGTGGAATGAGAATTCGGATACAGTGGCTTCCAAAAGGTCTAAAATAAGGCGCAAAACACTTCACGATCTTCACGTGTATCATAGCGTCACACGCTTGTAGATAAGCCAGTGCAGAGTCGGTGAGAGTTGCCATATGGATGAATTTCCAGCATGTAAGTGTTAAGACCATGCTAATAGGTCTGATGAACGTGAGCCATAGTTTGGGGGTGATGACCTTTCAAAGCAAGCATGTTGGTGACCGGGTACTATTTCACCGTACGTCACGGTGCCTATCGGCATAGGATACCGGGAAATACCCTGCAGCCTACATGAATTGTACAGGGAAATTAAATTTACAATCTTCTGGTTCGGCATAAAGCAATCATTGTACTGGCAGCTGTTCATACGCAGCCTGATTTCTGTAGTTGTCTTGTGGATTCGTACAGGTACTGAAACGGTTTGTTAAATGGTGAGGTTTTCAGGACTGGCTCGAAGAACCTATCTTTCAGTGACTTCCAAACTCCCGTTGCACTCCCCATAAAGAAATTCCATATATTTGTTTGCTTTTAAATTTATTAAAACTCAGTAGATTTAAGATTAACTTGAAGTCGTAATAACAATTATTGTAAACTGTCAAGCTTTCAAGAGTCCAATTACTTCCAGAACATACTTTGAACTATATCCAAAAATAAAACAAAAATGTTGTTTGTCTCCATCACTTCCATCACGATCCTAATTCTAATTACGAAATTCTATCGAAACATCTTGTTCCCTGGTGAGTCTCATATTTCATCGACAGGAATCTCAATTGCAGAAAGCAATTTCTCATTTCGAAATCTTCTAACAAGCAAATAAAGATTTAATTGAAAATAACAGCAGTTTTGTTTGTTAAGTTTCCCAATAAGGTAGAGAATTAATTATAATCTGAAGAGGATCAATGAGACGTCTCTAGTTTAAAAGGATGACGTGATGTCGTGGTTGGATCTCTTGATACTAATTAGAAAATATTTTCCTTTCAGATAATCCATATCCTATTTCAGCATCATAATCAATAGTCGACACATACAAATAGTGATAGTTATGTTGGCTAAATGCCATGCTCGTCCTGTTGTTTCACTTTGCCCTGTGTTGTTGTTGTTTCTGCGAACTGTAGAACTAATTTAGCAGTTATTGTGGTGGGTTTGTTTTTACACATCACTAATTGACTTACACAGTTGGTTTTTACAGTGAGAATCTAACAGTGTGTTGACTGTTGCAGCCTGGATTCAGGGTCGGATTTAGGGTGGCCGCACACCAAAGTCGACAAAACGTCTCACGACAGGACATTCTGTCGATGCCTGTCTCAGCAATGAGCTGAGCACCACACACCGGATGTGACGTTGTCGCGAGACGTCTTTAGGCATCTCACGACAACAAAACGATGCTCCTTCTAGTTTCGTGTGACGGGGGTCTCTCCGCCAGATGAGACGTCTCGCGACGTTTCGTCTTGCAACAACGTTTTGTCGATTTTGGTGTGCGTCCACCCTTAGGCTCTTCTGCATGTAGGCCAAATCAGAACGCTGCTCGTCTACAATGCCCAAAAGCTTTCCCATCCCAGACTAGTACGGAATCTGACCCCCTCCCCGAACCTTTCTTAATTTGTATGTTCTTTTGCGATCCACAGGAAACTGGTACGTCAATAAAACTTGTGCTATGTTACTAAGCAAAGTAATTAAAATTAACCTATTCCCGTTGCACTTCAATCTTGAATTAAAAAAAATTTAGGCGTTTTCTTAGGGCCTCTTCTCTTTCTTTTCCCAGTTTTTAATTTTTTTTTCACTTGCTCATGGCTACTAATTTTATGTCCCAGCTACGATCAACACATGACAGCCAATCAAACACAAAGTAAGCTGTGCAGCAAATATTCATAACCGTAACTGCGTTTTAAATAACACCAAGCCTGTATTTAATCAGTACTGACGAAACATTGAGTTGACGAGGAGAAATGACAAGTTGTTATACCCAAAACAATTCACTGAAATTTGAAAAAAGGCCGCTGATCAACCTCGAAATCTGCCTACATGGTTAGAAACTACGGTTTGCACCAGCTGATTTCACGATTGTTTTTAAGCCGTCGTGCCACCCCTAAAATAATTGCCTCTATAGGCCCAGACTTACCGGGCCTACTTAGTAATGCGGCCCTGCTTGGATTATAACTTTGTTCATTGTTGTCTGCGTTATTCGTTTGGTGTCTGCCTGACCTGATTTTGCTTTATTATTTTTCCCAACGTTTGGTTTCTCTCACGTAACTGTCATTGTTATCTTGGAATTGTTATCTTTTAATTAATCTCGTCTCGTGGGAATCTGGCTGTTGCAGACATAGGGCCTTAGGGCTTCGGGCAGATGACCAGGAGTGGTTAACGCTCGTTAAACCCTTTCAAACCCTTTCAAATCTCGTTTTTTGTTTACTTTTTCCTGGCGCTTCTCTATCAACTTACTGGGAACGTTAGACGTTGATTGTAATGGCAAAGCTGCCATTTTTGTTTTTACAAGGGTAGGGTTAGGCATACTGTCGACTGTACTGCATGAATTTTCCAGTTTGGACACTATGGGTGATTTTAAGGTGTTAAACACACTTTTTGCCAAACAAGAGTTAGATATTTAATGATGACTCTTCCTGCTTAGAGAGACCGGACTTGGTCGTACTTAACGTTGAAGAGCCCTTTGGGCTTAAACAAAATTATTTGGTTATTGCCGTTCGCTTTTTTCGTTTTCTGAATGTCAAACTAATTTGTCAGTAATTGAAAAATAAATAGACATAAATCTCAGTTGTTGTAGTGTGGTTGTTTATATAAAAATCATCAATTGATTTTCACAATTAGTGTTTTATAGTCTCTTAGCATACGTTGATTGTTGCAGCCTGGACTTAAAAACCTTGCGGCCTAGCAGTGCGGGAAACGCCGGTTCTCGCCAGATCCCCGAAGTTAAGCAGCATTGGGCTGGATTGATACTTGGGTGGGTGACCGCCTGGGAATCTGGCTGTTGCAGACATAGGCCCTTAGGGCTTCGGGCAGATGACCAGGAGCGGTTAACGCTCGTTAAACCCTTTAACCCTTTTTAATAACCTTGTTCATTGTTGTCTCGCTGTTCGTTTGTTGTATATCTACGTATTGTCTGAATTGATTTTCCTTTGTTGTTTTTCCCATTGTTTGGACTCTCTCTCTCTAGGGTAGGCTACCGTAGAGCACTGGACTTCTGCAGGGCCACGGACTGCTTTACTATGTAGGCGGTTGGAGCTTCGTTGACGTTTCGCGGTTTTGCTGCTTGCTCTTCTTGTCAATCCCAAAACTTTGTACAAAGTGGGAACGTTGGGCTGGTGTTCCAATGTGGTCTACAGCGCGGACTGTCATTCACGTATTGTTCTACCTACAGTGTGGCGTTGGAACTAGAGTTATGGTGACATTATGGTTAGGTTAAGTAGGGTAAGGTAGGTTAGCATTTTAGTGTATGGCTCTGTGGGCCCGTTAGAACTCAAGTTAAAAAAATCAAATCAAATCATAGTTATCATTGTATGTTGGGATTGATAACTTTTAATTAATCTCGTTTATTTTTACTGGCTCTTCTCTATACAAAGCTCTTCTCTAGCTTTGTTTCGAAACTAATCGTCTACTTCCTTAGCACCTTACAGGTTAAACGTAACTTTTTAACGGCAAAGCCACCATTTTGATTTTACTTGGGTAGGGTTAGGCATACTGCCGACTAAATAGTATAAGTAAATAAAGGTGTTAAACAAACTTATGCCATTCAGAGTTTGATATTTTACGATGCCTTTTCCTGCTTAAGAGCCCGGCCTTCGTCGTACATAATGTGGGAGCGCTGTTTGGGCTTAAGCATTAGGTAATATTTGTTCAACTGCGATGCCAGGTGAATAAACTTGCAACATGACCAAAATGTCTACAAGCTGATTATTTGTAATGTGTCATCGAAAGATCCTTGGATGGAACGCTACCGATGGAATGCTGACTACCTTCCAATGAGGTATAACGGAATCGTAGACCACGCTCTGTCCATACGTGAGTCTTCACGTACCAGACGTACGCTTGTTCTGTTGTGAAGTTAATGAAGCCGAACGTCAACATTAAAACCCAGCTTTGTGAAAATACAGAATAAAATAGAATAGGCAACCCGACGGTGCAAGCAAAAGCCAAGAAGCACCCCCCTCTCCTCCCCCCCCCCAAAAAAAAAAAACCTACTCCCCATACAGGATGCACTAATCAGAGAGAGAACTGACTTGAATGGGACGTTATCCCTTGATACGCCGCTACTAACTGGGCAATCTACCAACCGCACTATCGGGGTGGACCATAGTTATACAACCCCCAGCAGACATTAGGAGCTGTTCAGAATTTCTCAGTGGTGACCTAAAGATCATAAACATATACAGGGTGGGGTGAGAACCTGGTTCTCCCGCCAAATAAAATGATGTCGATTATTAAAGTGTTGGATACGATTGAAGTGATGTTATTGGAAATAAACTTGTTGACCTTTCCAAAAGTCATTGCTTTTCTAACCTTTGACCTGAGCATTTTAGAGTACTTTTGTAAGATGTAGGTAAATCATTAAACAATACTACCCCCCCCCCCCCCCCCAAAAAAAATTAAAAATAAAATGTAATAAGGAAAACGTCAATAAATAAACCGAAATATGTGTTTGTTTCACCGCCTGAAAGAGTTCGCCTATTTATTTCTAAAACTGCAATAAATAGATTAATAAATAAACGCTCCTCCTAGCATCCAGTGACTGCAGTGAAGACCAGTATGAGGCTTAAAAAATTTGAATCTTAAATCTCAAAATGAGAAGACTTAAATTAGATGTAAGTTTGTAAGTGTTGCATAGATTAACTGACGTGGATAGTAAACTTTTCTTCTCGGTAAGGGATGGGTCACACACTGTAGGGGGGGGGGGGGTTAATAATTGCAAAGCCCGTTAACAGTGACTGCTGCAATTGTTTTTGACACCGTGTTGTCGGGCCCTGGAATGCATTGCCTGTTAATGTTGTCCTGGCCCCGCCACTTGCTGTTTTAAAAAATACACTCAGAAGTGTAAATCTAGCAAGACATAATACGTATCCATAAATTGCCATGATGAGGGCTTTTAATTCCGTTTACGTCAGTGTCCCTTTCTTGTCCTTTTGTGTTTATTTACCACATAAAATTCACTCACTCACATCAAATGCCAAGCTTTCTCGCTGACTTAATTCCACCATCTAAGATTTCAAATGTTAAATATCAAACGCGCATACTGGTTAACAAACGCTGATTTTGGTTCAATTTGCTCACTCAATCAGCACGTTTCCCTTACCACCATCATAAAATCTTCTTTCCCGTATCCTTCTTGCCTTGCAGTGACACGTGGGCCGTCAGACGCTTGAGCTCCTCACAGTCAATACAGCTATCTCAATCGGCTGCGAGTCGAAATCGAAGAGATCCGTCTGCCGGCATTAATTTCTACGCATTCCAGCAAAACAATGGCGACCTCCGTGTCGTGTTTTGGTGATGCAATAATTAAATTGTTATATCGGACGTACGTAACATATTCTTACCGCAATTCTTGTGTTTAGTTATTGTGTAAGTGATCCAAAAGTCAAACATGCATGTCAAAATGGATGTAATTGCCCTTTAATCACTATTCTGCACATACTGGCTAACAAATGTTGATTTTCGTTTGCTTCGCTCACTCAATCAGTGCATTTCCCTTACGACTGTAAACCCTTCTTGCATGCAGTGACAGCTGGGTGACACCGAATTTCTGTAACAAGCACTGTGCACGACTGCTTATTTCCAGTTCGGCATCCTCTTGCCCCTTGCCTTCTGGTCATTCGGTGCCCCGTAATCCAGAATGGCACAACCAATCGAAATTCTGCCTTAAGGTGCAAAACTGTGCCATGGTAGCTATCCATAGACGCCATCCGCACCATCACAAACCAAATGTTGACAAAGGAGATGCGGTAACAAAATTCACAAAATTCGGCTTTGTAGGCTTTTAATACGTGCGTTTACTGATTTTCATTGTTGCCTAATAACAGGGTTTAAAACAATGTAAAACAATGAAACTGGTTATTCGGGGACCCATACCTCCGGAATGGCACGACTATTCGAAATTCTGCCTTAAAGTGCAAAACTGCACCATGGTAGCTGTCTGTCTTTAAACACCATCCGCACCACACACTCGCTCGCGCTCATTCATTGTAGTGCATGATGATTTTCCCAAGTGCCACCCAAGCATATTATATATATAGATGATACCTGAAAATTGCATAGTAAGTAATTTTTGCATTTGTATTTTACCTTCGAACTGTTCTGTGGATTATCTTGGCGAAAGAGCTTGACATCTGATATCACGACTTTATATGGCCAGAGTGCTTGTTGGGAATCATTCATAAGTTGTATTTTACGGAGATTAGACTACCAAAAAATAAATTAACTGAATTTCTACTTTAAACTTACATTGTCCTACAGAATGGCTCTTGTGCTGCTTGGCGGAGTTTAAAAAGAAAAAATGTTCCACAGAATCCTCGTCATTTAAAGCAGTTTCTACAAGCTCAGTTGCGACATGCTTGTGTTATGTTTTGATTACAGGGCGCATGTTAGAAAACGTCTCTACTCTCATCTCCGTCCCACACCATTAGAAGATCTTCGCTTCGCTACAAAACTGGGGACTGCTTATTAGGCAAATGCCTTCTGCTGCGCTGCGCATACCGTATCCATGTTAATTCCAACCCTTTCGGGCGTGTTAGCTGATATTAGATGTGAATTCAGTTAGTAGATTGAAATTTACCAGGTATATTGTCCGAGTAGCATCCAGCTGCTTTCCCCGGAGTTTCTCCACCTCGAAAACAACAATAAGCTCTAAGCGTTTTTTTGTTTCGTTTTATTTATTTATTTTTTTTCTCTGTGTTGAAGATTGCACGAGTAGGAAACGTTGTTATGGAAACGGAACCTTCAAGATTATGAAACCCACGCCATGAAACTAATAACAGCAACTATCAACTAAATTCCAACCCTACTGCATGCAGATGAAGGCAGAGAATTTTAAAATTCTTCCGATACAACGCAAAGCTGAGTTAAAAATTGAAAATAAGCCCTCAGCGAAAGTCGTTCACTCGAAGTAACATAGTCCAGTTAGTCACCTTCATGCACTTATGTTTCATTTAGGTGACGTGACCCAGATTTAAAACTGGCAAACCAGTACATTACCAGATCACTACCATACCACGTTTACCGATATGGCATCTCGCTTTTCCACTGGCTTGAATCTTCACTTGAGTGAAATGTAAGGGTATATTCTCTTGAATAAAATACCATCGGGAAAGTGATCTGATGATGACTGGTTTGCAGGTTTGAATCTCCACATCACTTGATTGAAACGTAAGTAAGTGCATAAAGGTGGCTTAGTGTACTACGTTATTTCTAGTGTGTAATTTACACTGATGGCTTATTTTCAATTTACTTAACACATTATTTATCGATTTACGCCTATTCATTAGGTTGAGTTTGTCTATGGATGGTCTACATCGTTATAGTGTCTACGGCCTATCTTGATTTCGCCTCAGAACGAATACAGATAATCGAGTGTATGTTTTCGATAGCAGAGCACCTTGTTGATATCCTAGATGGTTACAAAAACAATGGCGGCCGTCGATTAAAGCCGCTCCCTCCAGGAAGATGTAGCCGCTCATAAAATAACTGCAGGACTCAAGTTACGCTGCGCGCACAATAATATCGTACGATGTGCGTGCGTGTACCTCTACTCCTCTTGAACTAACACAAAGATGAGAGCAGTGCTAAGTGAAAGATAATTAAATTACGCTTCGATTAGGCCTATTGTTATTGCTGTAACGAGGGACTTTCGACCATTCTATTGGGTCGGTTCCAACGGCGGATCTAAGCTGCGGCCCCTTCCAAGGAAAAATAAAAAAGGAAAAATTGCTAAAATCTTTGAAAAACGCAGTTAAATTACGGAAAAATTGCAAGAAAGCGTAGAAAATCATCTTGCAGCCCCCTACAACACTTCGTTCTAGATCCGCCCTTGGTTGGTTTACTCAATTGGACGCATCTAAGCTAGCACTGCTATTTTCCGTGGTAAAGTATATACTCGAGCGAGATTCAGTTGGTGACGTCTTTGCTCCCAAACCAATCCTCGAAGCAGATGACGCTTGGTTTGTTAAAGCCAACAAAAAGGTTTGTTTCAACTAGCCAATAGTTTTTAACAAAATTAATGGTAATTATGAAATATCTGTTCACATAATATTTACTGAACGTTAAAATACACATTATTAAAACATAACAGTTGGTGACGTTATTACTTCGAAACTAAAACAATGGCGTGCTTTTGCGATGATCACTTGTAACGGCGCTCTCTGTCTGATGACACGTTATAACAAACATTGCAATTTTCAGTTGCATTGTCGATTGAACGTAAGATAACTTAGGGCCTTAGGGCTTCGTCGGGCAGATGACCGGGTGCGGTTAACGCTCGCTAAAATCCTTTGACCCTTTGACCCTTTTGATAACTTAATGCACTTTAAAACACTTTAACCAATTGGAGCGGTCTAGCTTACGTTGATGGTGAGGATTCATTCGTTTTGTAGTCCAATTTTGTGTTGATTTATCAACAGCCAATGAGATGGAAGAATCAGTAAAATGGTGTGAAATGGGAGCAGTGATGTCAGACACATTTGAGATTTGGTGTTAAATCTCGCACTGTTTCTCGCGCTGCTGCTTAACACTGAGTGGACTGACCCAATAGAAGGTCCGTCGAAGGTCCCCGGCTGTAACTTGATTTTTGTACCCTCAGATAGGCGAAAAACTGCTCTGAAAACTGTTTATGACATCAAAGTTCGATCAGGCAAGTTAATCAGAAATAAATCAACTAAACTACATGAAGCATGGAACGACGCCAATATATCACGCAAAGCGAATGATATGGCTAGTTGATCATTAATTGAAAGATGTGATGCACATGCTTGTAAGACAAATGTTGATTTGTCTTTAAATTCTATACGGAATGCTGCTGTTAGCAGAGCAGTGCTCGTTCAAACTCGTTTTACATGCGTACGGAAAATCAATATCAATATTTATGTTACGTAATATTGATATTGATTTTCCTCACACTAAGGTGCAGTTACACCATTAAATTACTTTTCGTCGTGGCTAATCCCAGTAATTGTTTCTAAAAACGTACAAATCCATTTCGACATCCGAACTATTCAACGTACCGTTTTCTTAAAAATGATGATCGTCAATTCCAGTATAATTCTGACATGAGTGTCCCGCCTTGTCAGCGTTTCTGTGCCTTAAGCTAACAGAACCAAATTGTAATAATGAAACTGAGTCTTCAGAAATGGTTTTTTTGTTTTGTGCAGCAATGGTCATTAAAAGACACTGGGGCCAAAAGCACACGCGACAAGAATAAAACACTAATATTTCGACACCAAGGTGCATCTCTGATGCAGATACCGGGTGTATGTACATTCAGTCTTGTTACGACAGATACTATATCGTTTCGCTTCATTAACTAAAGCTTATTTTTGTAAATCCGTAAATTGTGTGTGTGTGGTCCAAGTGAGAGAGTTGTTGACTTTTCTAAAGCGTTAACGCTACTAAGGACGATTGCTGTGATCGTACGAAGTTATCGTACCATAGCAAAAAAAAAAAAACCTGTATCATTACCATATACGTCAAAAGTTTCTCTAGTTTTCATGCCATGTTTATACTTTTTATTGAAAAAATAAATTAGCAGAATGGGGAAATTAGAACTGTGATTTGCAGTAAATAGTGAGCAATGTGGCTCACACTTAGATATACTGAAAGTTGTAAAAAAAAAATCGCCTCACAGGTCATTTCCCACAAGAACATGTCCTAACGTGATTTAATTTTCGACAGTAAACTGACGTACTTGGTCACCTACGAATGAAATACAATTATAAAGGGGGGCAACAACAAAGGGACAAACGAAAAATTTCCACAAGGAAACTTGCAATAAAAAGCTAATTATAATTTAAAATGCATAAAAAATGGGATCAGCCTATTACTGCAGGCATTACCAGACGCACTATCTTGAAAGTGAAGTCATGTGATCAAAATGTCAGATTTGATTAACAGGAAGGTCTTTAAAGCATTTGCACCATTTTTCCATGCTACTAAAATTCTTTATGGTGTTCATATGAGATGTATTTTATTAAGACTGATGTACTCTTTCATTTGCATCCAGGTTTTTTTTTCAGTTGGTTCCTTTTACACTGTTTGGGTTCCGCTAACATCCCTGATGTGGTGGGTAATTTTAACACGTTTTGCCAAAACACAGGTCGTGTCGCCTTTAGCGATGGGCTACGCCATATTGAAAAATCCACCAGATCGTGGATGTTAGCGGAACCCAAAATCCTGTATAGGGAACCAACTGAAAACACAATCAGAATACAAATGGAAGCCTACACCATCAGTGTTAATAAAAATATGTCTCATAAACACCATAAAGAATGTTAGCAGCATGGAAAAATGGTGCAAGTGATTCACAAACCTTCCTATTAATAAAATCCGGCATTTTGATCACGTGACTTCATTTTCAAGATGGGGTGTCTGATAATGCACTAAGCTGATCGTATTTAATGTATTTAATCTTATAATTAGCTTTTTATTGCAAGTATCCTTGCGGAAATTTGTTGTTTCTCGCTCAAGGTGATCAAGCCTGGCAATTTACCGGTCGAAAATTATATCACGTTTTGGCTTAAGGCATGTGCTTGTGACCCATCTTTCTTTTTTTTCTTTTTGCAATTTCGCCACCCACAAATTAATTAATTTTACTTCAGACATCATCTTTTTGTAGTCTTCTATTTTGCAGTCTTCTATTTTGCAGTCTTCTATTTTGCAG
>JAHWFP010032491.1:0-14415 GCA_023313725.1 Lithobius niger
TGGTACAAGCACAATGTTAAAAAAAACCACGGAACAAAAAAGAAACGGTCTGAGGATAAAAGCCAGATTTGGGGGGGGGGGGGGGAGTTAGAGACAACAATAAAATGGGTTGGTTGATTTTTGTTTTTTTATGTATAGGGTAGGAGGTTAGCGTAATTCTCTTGGCGCGAATTTCACCAGGCAGGGTAGGGAATTTCTCAAGAAACAACTTTTGTAATCTTTTTTCCTTTGGATTTTTTTCCCGTGGCTTTTTTTCTCGCTGTATTCAGTTTGATATTTTTGTTTCGATTCTTGGCTATTACAATCAAACATTTTAGCAATGTCAGTTTGAAACTAATATCGAGCTTCTCCTGAAAACACGTAATATTATCCTCCTCAACAGCTTGACTGAAAGTAGTAGCTAGATGAGCTAGTAAGGAGGCTACCCACAAAATGACACATTCGTAACAGACGATGTAGGCGGAAGAAGCCAAAAACTTTTGTTGAAGTGCTTGAGGAAGATGGCAGTTTGCCATCTGCTCACTGCTCTTATCCACCTTGCCAAGAGACGGTGCTCCTAAGCGAGAGCGGATCGACTCTCAAGCATTTATTCCATATGAAATCAAAGTGCATTCGGAGCTTGGAATGAGGGCTGAAATTATTACTTCTGAAAACAGTAATAGGAATATGTCGATTGGAAAGTCACGGTGGATTACGGTAGCAGAACAACCGACTAATAAAACGTGCACCTGGAAGACACCCCCAAGATACAGCAATTATTTCACAGTTATCCAGTTTAGAAGACGTTGTAAGCATTTGCGAGACCTTGGAGGTGGACCATGGGCAACTTTTATAACAAGAAATAATCAAATTAAATAAGTGGCAGCACCAACAGAAAATAGCGATGTTGCCACTGAAGAATATGTCGATGCATGTGGGGTTAATTTAGACTCGGAAGAGAACAATGACGTGGTAAATAAATGATCCAAAACTCGCCCTCGGTATAGATCTTGAAAATGCCATAACGTATTCTCAGTTGGTCGACGTAGAAACCAACGTAAAGAAGCCTGGAATGAAGGAAGATTCCAATGTACCACCACGAAACATAAATGGATTAAAGAGTCGAGTCCCTTTCACAATTTGCAGATGTAGCTACTAAAGAATATGTCGATTCAAAAGTAACGATGAATTATGATAATTATGCAGAACAATCGATTAATACACCTCGCACCTGGTGTATCTCTCCGAGATCCAGTAAATCTTTCCCAATTATCAAAGTTAGAAGACTTCATCCATGAACGCGCGGCCCACAAATATTTTGCAATAGACTATGACAGAGATGTTAACGCAGTGAATAAACAAATTAAACGTGTGGGACCACCGATAAAAAATAGTGATGAGGTTACTAAAGAATATGTTGATTCAAAAACCGTAAAAGTTCGTCAAAATTCGAGTCACAATTCAGAGTCACAATTCATTTTTCACAAGGAAGACACTATCAGTGTCTTGCTAATTTTCAATGACAAACTGCCATCTTCCTCAGGCACTTCGACAAAATTTTTTGGCTTCTTTCTGCCTACATCGTCTGCTACGAATATGTAATTTTGTGGGTAGCATCCTTACTAGCTCATCCACTTTCAGCCAAGCTGTTGTTTCAGGTCTCTCCCAATGATGTTTTCGACTCGGGGAAATGTACACCCTTGAATGTTCATTAATGAAGCACCTCCAATTTCATGCAATCGTATGGCTATTGATTCTAGGCATCTTAGATGCCGGTCATTCTTAGAATTCGAAGTCACCTGCGTCCCAGCCCTCTCCCACCCAATACTGTGCTTTAACTATATGCAGTGAGCTGCGATGCCATTGTCTTTCTTTCTGTTTCTAACATTGACCATGTGTTGCTCCATTCTTCGTTTCTCCTATATGGACGGTATTGCAGTCTCCGCATGGTATCTTGTAGATGCCTTCACGATCATTCTTCACTCCCCAATCATTTCATCATCCTTCAGTTTTTGTGCTTTCTTCAACATTTTTCCGTCATTTTCAATCTCCATCCTCGTGCTTCCTTTTGTCAGTTTTTTGAAGTTATCCATGTTTATAAAGTACATACTGAAGCTGCACTTGTCCAACACCCCCTTTATTAGTTCACTAACTTCTTCAAGATGTGTCAGTGTCACTTTAGGCCCCTGTACTTTTTCTCCTTCCTCCCTCTGTGTTTCTCTCTTATGTTTTTCTCACTTCTCACTTTCTTTTGCTTTTCCTTCAATGTCAACCTGTGTACCCCAGTTTTAAAAACCTCTCTTTCGTCTCTTCCATGTGCTGATCTTCAGTTGCTCTGTAGGATGCCAATGTCGATGGAAAGAGAGATAGATTATAGATCAGGGCACTCGAAGGCACAATTGAAGGCAATTGCAAAGAACGAGTTCAGAAGGGTGGTGAAGAATTTTATTGACAGAGCGACCGTAGATCAGCACATGGAAGAGATGATGGAGAGGTTCCCTTCCCATTCCCTCCTCTCTTCTTCCCTCCCCTCTTTTCCAACATCCCCCTCTCCTCCCATCTTCTTCCCTCCTCTTCAACACCTCCTCATCTCTCCTCCTCCTCCTCGTCTCGCTTACATTGCCACAACCGTCCCATGTTTTTGTTCTTGGTATTGCCAGATGGCAACAATTGACTGAAACTGAAAGAACTTTTTGAGGGGGCCCCGGGAACCCCGAACAAAGCGAGCAGCAACAACCTAGTTGTCAGCATCCTCATCTCCAAACCAAGCGAATGCTGGTTCGAATACCACGACTGACCTGTAGTTAAAAAAAATATAAGAAAATTAACTCATGCAACTAAAGGTTAACAGGACATTTCGTCGAAGCCCCAAAAAGAGGCATACCTGTGTTTTACTGTATTCTAAAAAAAAAAACCTATCACTGAGTAAGTCGGTATTCAGCACACAAGCCCCTGCTGTACGTTAATTTCCGTGATTGTTTCCGCCAATTTTGAAATAATTCATGTGTGTTATCTTTAACAACAAAAGGGGACACATTGGGGTAATAACTGTTGCAATTCTAATTTTTGTTCATTTACTGAGTAACAACGGTCACGCACGCAACGATTGTTGCTGCTTACCTTGAAACAATTCTGCTCAACTCTGAAAGCCTGCATCTAGGAAATAAATAAGCCATTCTACTGTTAATAGCTGCAAATTTTGAGGCCTAATGGCCTCGAAATTAAAAACGTAGCTTAGCTGAAACATGGATTCTTTCTTTACCCATCAACAATCAACTGTTTAGATGAAAGTTCGAAAGATATAACACATGCACCAAGAATTGTTAGGCACCATAGCAAAGACATAGCATGCACACGAAGAATGGAAAAAAACGTCATTTTTAATTGTAGCACTGCTGCTGCTGCTGATGTTTGGTGTGATGATTAATTCCTGAGGTTGGTATTAAGTAGATTTAATAAACTATTTCGACTTTACCTCTGTCTAATTTCAAACTAATTTTTCTATCGCCTATCAACAACACGTGGGTCGTCGGCTTGGCTGGAATGGTGGAATTAAATTTCATATTTACTTGCAGGTCCATGATACCAAATTGATGTCTGTGTGACTGCTTGGAAGAGTCTTTAAAACCACAAGAGAATAGGTCTTTTTAAACTGGACCTAATTGGTGTACAGACCCTCCACATCGTACAAAGGTCGCCTAAACTCCTCAGCCATTCTGTACAAGATGGTATATGTATCAGTAGAATAATTTATGTTCAAGTCCATGAAGGGGTAACACTCGGAATTTAAAGTCACGTGAGCGTCCCGAAGGATACAATGATTGAAAATAGCCAGGTTTTAGTTTGGCTGTCTTTCCTGTTCATCTGTATAGCCATAATGACCCCTTCTGGGTTTCTCGACCACGGAAATAGTTAGCACGTGCCAGGTGAAGCTAATACTCAGCGGCAGTTCGCAACTGTCATAATGCCAGTGTATAAACCCCAAATCCACGTTCATTCCTCCGTCTATGTATTCGAAGTCAAAGTTTCTGGTCATCGGATACCGTGACGTGCAGAACATGCTACAAGATGCTGCTTAGTACGAATTTGCCATTGGCTTTAAATATGGCATCGTCATTACTAACCCTGGATAATGTCAGCACTTATTTGCTGCTGTACACTACCTTATCGTAATTCTCGAAAAACTTCATGGCGTGCTTTAAAGAAATGGTGAACGAGAAATACCCCTTTCGGAATTGGTTCCTTTACGATCGTGCAGTGGCACAGTTCAAAGCGGTAGCTATAGATTTGGCACTGTCTATCGCCGAACATTTACCCAGAAATGATACTTGGTCAGTCAAGCCGTACGTGAGCAAGGCATTCATGGTGGTGCTGTAATTGGGGCAATTTAATTTGTCCACTATCTTGTCATCCAGCTTATATTTACCACTGTAAAACGTGTACAGTTCCAGTAAAAAAAACCACCTTTTCCCATTATATCGAGAGTTTTAATGCCACCATGGAGAAATTCAGGTATTTCGACACCTGCAAGACGGATTGTCATGAAACGACGACTGAACTTTGTATTAGATTGTTTACTATATTTTAGGCATCGACTGGGTAACAAAAAACCGAGTCCGAGCCGAGTACGAGTAGTAAAACCGGGTCGTAGATTTTCAATTTTTGCTTTATGTCTAATATGCAGCTTTTTTTACTTTGGGTTTTGTTCTTTTTAGTATTCTGTACAGCCGTACCGGCTGAGAAGACTATTGCAACGACTTTGTCCGTCCGTCCGTCGCTTTTTTCAACTTCGCAACAGTACCAGAAATTGACGACCACTGTTTACAACGTTCGATTCAGTGTCAAAAGTTAGTTATATATCATGGCAAATTAAAACATCGTTGCCTCCTTATAGCTAATAGAATTCTTCTACATAACTAAATTAAATAATAACATTTCATCGTCGAATTGAAATCCGAAAGATTTGTGTTAACGCAGCCATAAAAACAAAAACAATTCAGCTTCGTTTAAAAGAGTCTTGTCGCATTGTTGCATGAATGAATAGACTTACGATCGAACCAAATTCTCCATTAGGCCTATCTGCTACTTACGAAACCAAAACTGCCGTTAAAAAAATTAGGCCTAAAAAATGAAAATTAGATCTAAAATCACGTTACCATGGCAACGTCAATAGTTGCTACGAGTGGCTGCAGCGCTTCTCCTGTCCCTTCCCTACTACCACTGATCTATATTAGGCTACGTTGCGCATTACGTTGTAACACTGTAACTGTGTGCGGGAAGGCATACCGTGTTTAAAAAATGAATAGGCTTACTGTATACAATCCAAATCTCCGTTAGTTGCTACTGACAAAATTAAAGTTGTAAATTAGGCCTAAACGCTGACAATAATGCCTAAAACGTAAAATAAGCTTAAAAGCTAACGCATTTGTAACGGCAATTCTGATGGTTACTGTTTTTAGATTATATAATAGATATAGCTGTTGTAGTGCATGATAGAGATGTGCGCCTCAACATTGGAAGTGGACTAACTGTACAGAAGACCAATGCGACTTGATAGTCGCTGTAGCCCCTTGTTTTTTTTTTTGTGTTCAGTCATTTTCATTTTGCTTTCGTCCAGTTTTGTATTGCGCATAGTATAGCAATGAACGAAAGCAAAAAAAGGATGAAACAAACTTTAAAAAACTGTAAAATACAGTAATTCTTTCTTCCAAATTTTTTAATTATAAACCTTACGTTATTAAATAAAGTGAAGTCAAAAATTAAATTGACCAGCAATTCTTTGTTCCAAATTTTTTAATTATAAAGTGAAATAAAAAATAAAATGCATTTTGGTTACTTTATCTCACAATAGGCCTTTGTTGGTTTCAATCCTTTAAGCAACGATGTGGCCCAAGTGGAGTAACGACGTATATATACGTCGAAACTTTTATGGGGAAGCACAGGCCGAAAAATGCAGTTTTCGGTCAAAATATTGACTTGAGAAAAACTGAAATTCGCTACCCAATGTGTTGTGCATCGATTTCTGTAAACAAAACGTTGTTAACGATGTCTATACTTTTGTAAAAAGCACTTTAGTTGAGTGCAGTCTCACTAAAAACTGCAAAAATGTGGTATTTATTCCTTTTTCCGAAGTTCAAGAACAAAAAACTGGTCATTTTCGACAGCGGTAACGATCGAACCATTTAACTGGGCGCCGCCATCTTGGGTTCATTGAAAAGATGGAATTTCCCTCTATCCGGGCCTCACAACACAGTTTCTCGATGCCCGTTAGGCATTAGCCAATCAGATGGAATGTAAGAGGCTGTTTCTGGCGGTCTCGAGCTGCCTTTCCAAAGCAATTGGAAGATCGCGTTTCCTCATTGGCCAGTTGGCACCACGTGACCTATTTGCCGCGCTCTCATTGGCTGATGGGCAATTCCACAATGGCCGCCATGCCGCACTTCGGATTTCACGTGAGCGCTTATGTTCAGTTCTTTGTTTAAAATCACGAGAAACATGATGTTTCACAACATCAAAAAATTAAAACAGCAGCTGCGATGTACAACTAAAATGGAAACGGAGCCTATAAACCTTCACACTATCGCTTATCAGGTGGGAACAACAATTTTTAGCGTAACTATCGCCGACTTACGGACACGTTTTCTCAACACGGAGATTTTCAAATTTAGTTCGTTTACAGCCCGTAATTAAAAAAAAATTGGTTCTCCGAAACTATTAAAGCAATTTATCTGATTTTTTCTGTACACATTATGATTATCTATTGCTGCAAGTAGTTGTAGGGGGATCCAGAATTTATAAATGAAACTATGAAAATAAAAATAATTTTTTCAACAAATAATTATTACCCTGTTTGTACTCGGTCAAATTTTTACCGAGTCCGAGCCGGGTCAAAAATAGCATTACCCGGTACCGGGTCGGGTATTTACCCGGACTCGGTCGAACCCTAATATATTTCTACCATTATTAAATACTATGTTAACTGAATGAAAAAAAAACTGGCTGAGCGAGAAAAACGTAATGATATCCGATGGTACATTTTCGTAGACAAATTTTCATGAAACAAAGACTGGATTGCATATTAGATTGCCTACTACATTGCTACCCTTATTACTTCCAAGTTTCCTGGATGAAAATAGTTGTTGAGTGAGAAAAACGTAGTATGACGATATCCATAAACTAGTGGACGGATTTTCGTGAAACAAATATTGAAGTTCATATTAGATTGTCCACTAGATCAAAGAGTTTTTTTTAAATAGCTGTCTTCATAAATCTATTGATTCCAAGTAATGTGCAGTAGGACCTTGACTAACTATATAAAAAATGCATTGGTCGAGTATTTCTTAAATTACTTGCATCACAGCAAACACTTAAAAAGGGAAATTGTATCCTCCAAACGAAATACGGATAAACTTATTATTATTATTATTCCTCCAAATAATATACAGTCACAAAGTTATATTCGCATACCTTTAACCTTTTCTTTCTTATAAGTCCATTTCAAAATGTGTCGGATAGGTTATTTTCATTTGAATATTTCAGTTGCTGTGCTTACAAATTCAAACTTTAAATGGTAACCTTTCATATGACGTCGGCAACTTCAGCTCTTCTGGTACCACGTGACCACTCTATTTCCATGGCAATGCTCACTCTCACTGGGTGACTGAGAGATCAGTGTTCACCGAAGGAAATTCTGCAGAATCTAGCGTCACTGGTATCTTGCTTGTAATAGGCAAAGGATTGTGCAAAAATATCTTTTCGGAAAAACAAACCTATTCTAAAACTCCTTAATTACTAAGTGAACATTTTGGTATATACTCGTGAAATGGGAGCAATCAACAAAGGTTAAAGATATCACGGTCACTAGATGGCACCATGATAAATTCTTAAGATTCTATCTTGGTGCCATCTTGTGGCCATATCGTTAACCTTTTTACAGATTGCTCCCAGGTGCACGACGACTTCCTAATTTCCACTCAGTAATTAAAGAGACTTAGATTAAGCTTGCTTCTTTGAAAAAAATAATCTAGGCGCATTCCTAAGCGAAAAATGACAGACGCTAGATTGCGCTAGATTCTGCAGACTTCTTCGGGTGAATTGCCCACCTTTAAAGCACAAAGCATTGTTTTACTGTGGCAGTCCATAAGCCACAGTGTGACATATCCATTATACAGTGCACCCCAACCACAGTGTACCATCCTCGCTGTACGATATAACAAAAACCAGCACTAGAAGAGTTTAAGGATAAAAAATAGCCGATTAGTGCACAAGTAAATCAAATAAAAACGATGCTTCAAGGATAATTGCATCTACATTATCAAGTGTGGAACTCAGCTCAGAGGCATCGTGCAAAATTAAAAGAAGAACAAACAAGAATGTCGAAAAAAATGTTTTCCGTCTACATTGTACCAGTGTGGAACTCGCTTAGCGCAGAAACAGTAAATACGGGCACTATATCTGAATTCCGAAGAATGTTGGAGACTCAATCCTTGGAAAAGCTTTTGAAGCGGTTATAAAGAATATTTTCTATATGCCATGATAACACCTAATATTTAGCATTTCCTTTCTCTCAGTGCTGTGTGATCTAGAGATTGAAGTTCTATGTCCATCGGCGCCGCTACCCACTGCGCATGCGCAGCCTCCAGTATATAAACGCAGACGAAGGTCCCTGCTTCATCTTTTTCTCTAGCCTCCGACCTGATCAGTCGCCCCGACTGTGTGCTTAACATTCTACGGACACTCATGCCCCGAGCTAAAGAAACACCTTGGGAATCTTAGCCCCGTGCATGACCCTCTTCCTCACAGGTCGTCAGCCCGGACGACCTACCTGTTTTGGAACTTTCTGCGATCCCTTCGTCCACTTAGACTCCCTCAGCAGACTTCGGATCTCCAGAATTTCTCGCTTGCGGTCCTTCTACCGCCGAGCAACTAATGGCGACGGAACCAGTTGCCAACATCTCCTCTGCCTCACCTATCCAATGCGGACAACCAGACCCCAGGAGGCCGGACCACCTCTCTCTCTAAGCGGATGTCCTCTAAGCCAAGGAGCAATACACCTGTCTCAAACTTCAAATGAAAACCCGAAGCTCCAGAAGAAGCGCCCGGTTCCCCACTAGGATGAACCGATTGACTTGTCTTCCCGGTCCTCTCGGCATTCCGTCTCTTCACGGTCTCTGTTGGCTGTGGACACTCAGCCTCTTTCCAAGGAACGCGGGCCCACCCTCATGGACACCGCCCTCCGGTCCTTTAGTCATAAACAACCGGTCTCTCCTCGGACTCACCGATTCACGGACATCTGGGTGCAGTCTGCTGCTAAGAAAATTCGCCTTTCTTCTCCAGCAATTGCCAGTCCCTCTGGAATCCCCGCTCCTGCAAGCCTTCTTTGAAGCCTCACCACCTCATCACCGCCATTCGGATGCCTCTGGCTTGGATTCCGGAAGCCAGTACCTTCCTCTGCTGGATGCTTCGGACTCCTCCCACCAGATGCCTTCGGACCATCCAGTGAATCCCGACCCATCAGAGATTCCGCTTCCAGACCTACTCAACGCAGTAGAAATAGTTATCCCAGACTGTTTCCTGTACAAGCCGACTCTTCAGGACTGCGCCCCGTCGATTAACCGCGGACTCTCCACTGGCCTTGGTTTTGGTCACTGCCACCAGCCTTCTCGACAGAATCCCGTTCTCGGACAGTCAACACTCCACACCGGAGGCCTCCTTCTAGGGAATGGAACACCGCTGGAACTAGACAAGGAACTTCCTCTGCCGCGCGCTGGCCGGGAGTCTTTTTTCTTCCACCCGATGGTTGATGGAGCTGTGAATCGAAGGAACTTCGACACATACCCACAGTTAGAATTCTTGGCCGCAGACATCAGAATGGACTTTGGCACATTCCTCTACTTGCCTAGATGAACACCGGTGTGTGTCTCGGTGCTCCTTATTCGACTTGGACTCCGAGCAGCCTCTTTCTAATGTATTGTGTGAGCGGCTATTAGAAGACCCCTCGCCAGAAGAAACAAGACTACTTCCTGCCCTCATCAGTCAAGTCTTCCGTAAGGCCTGCTTTGTTACCTTCCACTCAATGAATTGGTTCACCTGGGCACTCTTTAACTCTCCTGCTGTGCGACATCGCTCTCAATACTGCCCCGAACCTTCATGACTACTCGGCACATCCTCCGCAATCAGCCCGTCTACGAAATGGACACTCTTTGTCGTGGCCTCATTCCAGATTCAAAGGTAGGCCTAAGCCATTCAAAGCAAGAGGCCAATGATGGCAATGACCGTCTGGGACTTCGATTCCGTCGGAATCCAAATATGACTGGTATGTCCTACCATGCACGAACACCCGGCCTCCGATCTCTCCTCCTGGTCGTTCCCGGTCGCCCTTTCAGAACACGAGACGTGGCCATGGCCAATCCTACGGACACAGTGCTAGACCGGACATGGAAGCCAATCTCCTAAAGGCCGACAACAATCAAGATCTTCGTGCTGACAATTACCCTTTGCCAATGCTGTTTGGCAGATGCCTCCAATTTTTTCTGTTGTCTTGACAAGACCTCACGGACGATCCAGGCATCCTCTCTATCATTTCACACAGATTCCTCCCCTCTTTTTTCCAGCCTCCTCCACTGCAGACTCTACCTTTCTCTACTGGACTCCCAGCAGACACCCTCATTACGGACTAAATTGCTTCTCTCCTCGCCAAGCAAGCAATCCGAGTAGCTCCGAAGCCAGACAAGCCCGGTTTCTACAGTTTGATCTTCCTTTGCCCCAAGTTTATTCGAAATCCACACTTCAAATGTCTACAGTGGATTCCTTACGTCACTCTCTTCTCCCAGGAAACTGGACAGTCTCCATAGATTTAGCGGACGCCCACCTTCATATTTTGCTCCACGAGTCCGTGCGACATCTTTTTTGTTTCCAAGTCAGTGGAACGATCTACGAGTTTACCTGCCTTCCGTTCGGTCTCAATGCAGCTCCAAGAATCGTCACACTTGTTCTAAAGGTTGTCCTTGCTAATCTACATCAACACGGTGTCCACGTGGATGCCTTCCTCACGATGGTATCGTACCACATCAGAGCCTTGACCAGCTCATCGTACACAGGAACACCACCATTTGGCTTCTGCACCGCCTCGGCTTTGGCATAAACTTCCCCAAGTCTCAACTGATTCCTTCCCAAAGTTTCGTTTTTCTCGGAGTCTTCTTCAACCTCCAAGAGGCAACAGTTATACCTCCCCCAGACGGGATTCAATCCATCCTTCACAAGGTTCGGAACTTCCTGCGGACTCCGGTCTTCACACGTCTTCAGCTCGACTCCCTCATCGGGTCGTCAGATTCCGTAGCCCTACTCGTCGCTTATGGCAGATGGCTAGTCAGGCTGCTTCATCTGTTCCGCAACCAAATCTTGATTCCACGGACACCAGCAGACTTCTTACCGTGACTCAGCCCGGACATCTTCCCCATGGAATCCCTGTTACAATGGCTAAACCCTCGGTTCTTGGCCCATTCAGTTCCACTGCACGAACCAGCACCCGACGTCTTCCTCTTCTCCGACCCATCCCTCGAAGGATGGGGTGTCCACTTCTGCAACCTCACCTATTCCGGCCGCAGGTTAAGCGTCCCTTCCGTGCACATCAACGACCTCGAACTCGGAGCAGTGTATCTCGGACTCTAACACTTCCAGAACCACCTGAAAGACAAGGTGGTTCAAATCCAAATAGACAACACGGTGGCAGTAGCCTACCTTCAAAACGGGGGAGGCACGCACTCCCTCTCGCTGCACAAGATTGCATCCGGCATCTTCTTCTGCATCAACCAGTCGATTACCCTGTTGCCCCTTCACTTTCCCGGCAACCGCAATATAATCACAGACTCCCTCTCACGACACTGTCCGCCTACGGGGAATGGCCCATCAAGACCATTTGCACCTCGCTTTTCCACCTCTGGGGACTACCGTACCGCGACCTCATCGCTACGAGGTTCAATGCCCAACTTCCCCACTTCAGCAGCTCGCTTCCCGACAGCCGAGCTTGGGCTGTGGATGCCTTGACACTAGTTTGGAGTCACCTGTTCGGATACCTCTTCCCTCCTCAGAAATTGCTCCCTCTTGCTCTATGAAAGATCTCCCGGACTCTTCATCCTGGTAGCACCGAACTGGCCAGCAGTAGCTTGGTTCCCCCTGCTCCTCGGCTCCTCACAGACACCCCTCGTTACCTCCCGGATGCCCCGGACCTGTTATCACAGAACCACGGGTTGCTACTCCACAAGAAACCGAAATCACTCCAGTTACATGCGTGGCTACTATCGTCCGACTCCCTGAAGCATCAGGAGTTCCTTGCGAGCAGGCTGCTCGTATTGCCTCCAAGGCAGTATGCTTCTCTACCAACAAGATCTATGGTAGCCACTGGAAACGATGGTTTTGTTGGTATCTGCAACAGACGGTCGACCCAGTCAACCCTCCTATAGCCCAACTTTTACGCTTCCTCAACGATCTTGTCAAGGAAGGTTTACGAGGATCCACCACTCTTGTGAACCGATCCACCCTCAAGACTGTCTTCTGGGCTGCCAATCATCCTTCTCTCCTTAATGATTTCCGCACATAGGCTCTCCTGCGTACATTCAAGTTAGAACGTCCGGTGACATGGCGTCTCTTCCCAAGTTGGGATCTATCAATTGCCCTCAATGCCTTACTCAGACCGCTTTATGAGCCACTGTCAACCTGTCACCTCAGCCACCTAACCAGGAATACCGTGTTTTTGGTCGCATTAGCTGCATACCTCCGCTGTAGCGAAGTCCAAGCTCTGTCCGCCATAACTACGGACTGCTTCTTTCACACGGATTGCTCCGTAGTCACCCTGACTCAGAGCCAAGATTCAGAAACCAAATTAACGGACCAATCCTTTTACCATCCCCGTCCTTACACCATTAACGGGCGACGGACCAGAAAGGTCCCTTTGCCCCGTCCATGCCATCCACTACTACCTACAGAAATCAAAACCTAACAGGTGGGGGGAATCATAACTATTCCTCCCCTTTGCCTCTGCCTCAGGAGTGACTTCTGCACGCATGATTTACACATGGATCAAGTCCATCATAGTGGATGCCTACAAAGCCCTGGATATTGATTGTGCTGACCAAGGCATTCGAGTCACAGGACACAAACTGCGTGCAATATCCACATCATGGGCTCACTACAGTAATATCCCCATCATTGACATTGTGGAAGCTGCCTCCTGGCGACACTTGACTCACTTCACGTCGCACTACCTACGAGACATGTACTTATGTAAACATACATTATCTAACATTCCACCCTCCTCTCCACTGGAGCTTACAGGAACGAACGATGAAGCAGGGACATTCATCTGCGTTTATATACTGGAGGTTGAGCATGCGCAGTGGGCAGCAGTGCCGATGGACATAGTACTTCAATCACTAGATCACACAGCACTGAGAGAAAGGGAATGCTAAATATTAGGTAATGTATGTTTCATGACGGCAATAGAAACCAAATTCAACCAACCGTACCTTTTAGACTTTTTAAACCTTTTGCTGCTGTGCCAGCTTTATTAAACATCCTCCTCTCGTGTCTCGTTCAGGCCCGGTGTAAGTAGCTCACTACCCTTCTGGCAAACCTCCACATAAATGTGGTAAATTGCTATATTTTATTAAGAATCATATGAACAGCAGACACTCAAAAAGATTTATACAACAAGAACCTACGCATTGCTGGCCAAAACAGCAAATGCAGTAGGAAAATTATTTTAAAATAATTTTCTTTTGTTTTTAAATTTCTTTTCAGGTGGAAATCCTTTACTTGCAAATCCACATCTGATGTACTGGTATCCAAATTATGAACCAATATGTGGAAAAGGTTATCTGAAGGTTAGCCAAAATAAATTAATCGGTTAAATAAATTTGTTCAAATATTCCATATTACACTGATTACGTATAACTCTGAATGTGATTTAAACTTTTCTGATGATTTACATCAGTTAGGCCGTAAAATGAACAACAGTTTCGATTTTCTAATAAAAAAAAAGGAATGTATTAAGTGTGGTATATTATGGTAAAGCTTAGACACCAAAGGTTTTGTTGTAATAAAAAATATCAGTAACCACACGAAAGATAATTTTCGTATACTTTAGTTTTAATTTATTGATATTTATTAAGCATACAAACTTATATCCTATGCGTCTATATGTGCAATTTCCCACCATGATCATACAGCATCTAGGCCTATGATGTACTGTAATTAATACAATTATAAGTTTATGATCACAATGCCAGCAGATCTGTCTAATGCTGTCGACGTTGCTGTTTGACGAATTAAACTTAGTAATATCAAGATCGAACGAGCCTTCCTAATTAATATGAACAATCAGAGTGCATTTCCCGTACACCTTTTAATTTTCGTCCTTTGCAGGTATATTTCAGTTCA
>JAHWFP010032514.1:0-10905 GCA_023313725.1 Lithobius niger
CGACAACTATCACTCCAGTCGGTGTGATCATGGTGTATGGACTGGCAGTAGAAGTGGACGTTTGGTTTTTGCGAGTTGGTTCGCAAACAAGTATCATAGAGACTTTACATTTTGTGTTGTGGTGTTTTGTCTGACACCCGGGGAACTGTGGCAGTGATTTCATGGGTTGGCTTGATGCGCAGTATTCTTGATTCACAATGCAACAGGAATGGAGAAATGGAAGAAACTCTCATACGATCCCCTTAGTTTGTTCTAGGTGGATTGTAGTTGCGATTTACCTGTGTGCCAGTCGTAGTCACATTATTGCTGTTTGCGCCGAGTCAAATGACAAATTAACCGCCAGTAAATCGGGACGGTTTAGTCGATTGCTTACCTAGCATTTGGCGTGGTGGCATAGGCAGCGGTCGCGGACCACTGCGGCACATCAGTGTCACGGTCCCAGACCGCTGGGACACATGGATGTTAGTCGCACGGTCGTGTTTTCTTGGGCTCCTGTAGGTCAGTCGTCCTTAATCGATTTGGCATTATCCGAAGGCCAACCAATAGACTGTGGACATCCTTACTGGATTTAATGCGGCCAGCCGATTTTCTTTTAGCCTATCAATTTATTTTAGGCAATCGATAGACGTTTAGCCAAAGCGTGATGTTCACTGGTAACTTGGGCTAAGGTTGCTTTGGTAAGTAACCTTGACCGTCATTTACGTTGATGGCGTCCACGGCTCTTCGAAGGTGGATAAGCCTACTTTAAGAAGTATATTTTGGCGATTGTTTTGATAGGATTTTGGGTTCGTAGTAAGGTGGGATAAACTCGCCTTTAGCAGAATTTATTGGCGATTGAGGTATTGTGTAACATTGCCACATTCTGGTCATTGTATTCTTATCTTATAAGTCTTAAAAAGTTCTTATTACTGCACTCACCACTCTATTTTAATTAGTTTTCTAGATTAAAATGTTGGCGAACCTTGTATGGGTACTCAGTGGCCGGGTGGTCTTCCTGTATTCTGAGGGTTGACAGGCCGGAGACGGAGGTTCTTGTACTCGTTGTGATCAACCGGAAACTCGCTTTATCACTTTACTATAGGAAGTTAAGCTGTAAAGTATTTGGCAGTAGATTTAAAATTACAGTCTCCTGATCATAGCATGATTTTATTGTAAAACTCCTCTCGGTGGCTGTAATGCAGTATGGCCAGTACATGGTTTACAGCATGGTAAATTGATATCATCTGTGTCGGTTGATGGATGTCTGGGGTGCAGTTATGATTGGCAACTGACATAAGTTAGCATTGCGTGTTTGTGCCTCAGATTTGCAGGATGGGGTTAATGATTAGGCGTTTTGATTTTGGGGAAATTGTGACTGTGATTCGAGGGCTATTTGACGCGCAGTAGGCTACTCTCGAATCACATTGTGACAGGGATGGAGTGGTAACGGCAGGTCTCTAGCTACCCATTGAATTGGATCTGGCACTTTGGAGTAGGAGCTGTGTTTAGCAAGTCGATGTCAGATCACGGCTACCTTTCCAGTCGATTATTAAATCTGGGCAAGGTCAGTCGAGAGTCCGGTGGCGCTAAAGCCACTGACCTCCATTATATTGGCCGGTTCAGTCGATTCCATCCCGGGAGCCGGCCGAGGGAGCACACGTTGGGGCTGCCCGGCTTCACACTTTAGGTCACATGCGGATGACACTCCAGCCGGGTGCGTTAACATAGCTGATTTCTGGTGATATTGCCGGTGGTCACTACGGTGGCATTGAGTAGTGTAAAGTGGTGGGAACTAATTGCTGTGAAGGTCGGTCTTCGTGGCTACTTGGACCTCCTTCAGCTGTGTCCATGGTACAACACCTGTGGACATGTGTCTTAGGAGATAGTGTTTACTGCCCTGGACTGTTGGTACGTTGGGTTGACGAAATTGTCTGAGATTTTTCTCGGTCGTTTATATATTTGTGAAGTTCTTGGAAGATCCATAAGCAATGATTTCTGAGACGCCGTTCATGGCACTTGCACCTTACCACTCGTGTTAGTTATTAGTTGCTCTTATGTAAACCTCGGCTCACTGCGGTGTTGGCGAGCAGTCTAATTCCTAGCGAGATATTATCTCTAAGGGGTTGTTTATACACGAAGCGAAATGCTGCGTGCAGGGAGTGGTACACCGTTAACTTAGGTGACTTGAAAATTATTGGGTATTAGTAGACCGGTGCGAGTTCCCGGTTGGTGAGCAGTGTATTGCCCAGTGGCCTTTTTCCCTTTTTAGGGAATAATTTTATGAAACGAATTCTTGCGCTCGCCACTTAGTTTCATCGATACTGGTTACCCAGCGAACTAGTGTGCGTTCTTTGTTGGGAGCAGGCGTTGTGACGTTGTGGGAGCAGGCCTTGTGACGTTGGCCCCCACCGTGCCTTGTTAGTCATACTATGATTTTAGGGATGCGCTTGACGCGGCAACCCTTACTGAGGTGTGTCAACTGGTCAAGTCCGTGATGTGGACTAAACCGACCATTAGGTCGGCTCAGGTATCTTCAGGTGGTGTTGGACTCCTACCTGCCCCCAGGCAAGTGTGACAGGTGGGGTTAGCAGGCCACTCCCAAATGCTTGTTTGTGTTGCGATCTTCAGGTGAAGAGGTGGCATGGGACACCCGGGGTGGGTGTAACCTAAGGGTTGACTGGTGAGGGTGTGTGGACTCTCCGGCAGCACGACGGAGTGGATTGACGGCGTTGGCACGAGATAGGGAGTGTTCCGGTGGGCAGGTGACTAGTCACGAGTGACATCACATCAGCCCCGGGGCAACGATTTTGAACCCTGAGGAGGCTCCTTCCCCTAGTTAGTAGAGTCTGCTCCCTAGGTAGATGGGGACGTTATGGTCCCCGTCAGTGGTGTTAGGTTTACATGGAGGTCTCAAGGGCCTCTTTGGTGTTAAAGTATTTGGCAGTGTCTAGGACAGATAAGCCCTGGATACTTGCGAGCGGCTAGTGATGGCAGCATCGCTGGTATTCGTTGGGTGCACCGTGGGTGGACGAATGGTCAGTAGTGAAATCAAGCAGTAGGATCACTCCGAAAGGTGTTTGAGACTGCCGGCTTGCACCACAGATGAAAACCCGTCGTAGCAGCGGGCGAGTGGTGGGGATTGAGGCAGAATTGAGAAGCAGGTTACGTATACAGCACACTGAGGTTGAGCTTTTATGAAGTTTAATCTAGTATGAGGGACTTGCAATGCGCAGGGTTCGACGCCACCCCTTAAGGGGTAGGACAAAGTCAGCATATAAAATACAGGTAAGTATTTTAGGATAGTAGTAAAAACGGGGTTTTACCCCTAAAAATAGTTTTTACTTATCCTAAAATACTTACCTGTAAGAACCCTCCCGCCTCCCGCGTCGAACGGTCCTTAGGGATTAGTGAGACAAACTGTGACGAGTAGCGGGAAAGGGGCGCCGCCTGACGGTGGTCATGCGCCCCAGGGAGCGCCATTGCAAGGGCCCGGAGTGCGTTTAAATTAAAGGTTGGGACGAAAGGCATTTCCATAACATGTAAAGCATATAAAATACAGGTAAGTATTTTAGGATAAGTTAAAACTATTTTTAGGGGTAAAACCCCGTTTTTTCTGCCCTCCAGCTACTATGAAACTGGGTATTCAATAGAGGGATTTATAAATAGGGCAAGTCGGTCGGTCATTCTCACCCCTTTTTACGCGTGATCGTGGACACACTAGCGCTGCTTTCTTTTCTGTGTCTGCTTGTATGCGAGTCAAATTATGCGTGTGCATGTACGAGGGGTTACGAAGTGTCAACGCAAAAAGGTGAGTCACTAAAAAGGTTGACTAATCGGTTTAGCAATTTCATAGGCTGCCTTCCGACGAACGCGAGGATGGATACCTTTGGGCCCTGCAGCTTTACACACATCAACACTGAGCAGCATCTTCAACACAGAGAGCTCGGAAACAATATCACTTTCAAGCATCCTCTCCCTGCCCTGGTCTGCGCCAATCGAATGAAATCACTTAGGAAGAAAGCTTCAAGGTCATCCTCTGGAGTAAATGCGCAGCAAAAATGTTCCTGAAGCACCTCAGCCGCTTCCGTGTCACCCTTCGTACGACTGCCACTTGTAGTATCAAACTCCATAAAGGACTTAGTCTTATTCTTGACACGATTGACGTGGCTCCAATATGCTCGTGGGTTGTTCTTAAGCCTTCCAGCCAGGTCAGCTTCAAAACGACGTTTGGCTCTGTGCAGAGCTTTGCATGCCTTACGCCTAGCAGACCTAAATTTCTTGTAGTTCCTCCTAGTAGGGTAGCGCATGTAAAGACCCCACGTACGTCCTTTTACCTCAAGCCTTTGGAGCACTACCATAGATTATCACCACGTTTTCTCTCTACTTTGACATAGTGTTGCGGACACCTTTGCTCCCAGCTGGCCTTGCCATGTGAGCCACACGCACCCTGGCTTCCGGGACTCCTGCCCGCACACGCATGACTCGGTCTCCTGGCAGGCACAATCATGGCTGATTAGTCGTTATACTCAAACGCTCCTCAGTACATGAACAACCAGTTAGAGCAACGATGCTGCAACACAAGCCCAGTTGAATATGCAATGAGTAAGAATAAACCTCTGAACCTCAACTTAGTGACGTGTGACTGACTCAGTACTACTCAAGTAAGTGATGAGTTGGGCGACAGGCCATCTCCAAGAGGCCCCGTCGGCCACCTCATGGCCCCGAACAAGCAATCTAGCGAGCGCCGCACTAACGTTGGGCTCGTCATTAAAGCCACACAGTGACCCCCCAACATCGTGACCCCCGAGAACAGGGACAATGTTTATTTGCTAGAAAATTTTTCACTTGCATTCTGAATTACGAACCCTCACCAATCGGAAATTCCGGCGTAAGCATTGTATTTGACCGAGTTATTTCAAAGCGACAATCAACACGTGGTCGTCGTGAAAAAATGCATCTCATCAAAGCATCCGCAAGTAATTCATGCATAATTGCAGGGTGAACTCAATAATTAATCATTGTAAAAGATGTGCAGCATTTTTTTTACCAAATTTCTGCCCATAATTCATGAATCTGTACAAAATTGCAAGCCATAGCACGCTTCACATTGCCCTCGCTACAAAGGAAAATGGCGGATGCGCTCCCGCTATTGCAACGAACTTTTAAATTTTATGTACTCATCGAAAGATGCTACCCCAAGAAACACTGCAGTAACATTTCATCGAAATTAATCCAGGCATAGTGTCTATTACTCGCAATCGTTCTCCCGAATTGGCAATTTGAAAATCCGTAGTGTTGAGCGGCCATTTACCTCGTAGGGTGCACCCACTCCATACTGGACCATTCAGATCCCGCACGCGCGAGATCGAAACGGGAAGCAACCTCCCGACATTCGCCAACAAAGATGGCGGCGCCCATGCACGAAATGGCGGCGTCATTTGAGTATTGTGGATCGCAAGCGAATTATTACTTTTGTCGCAGAATTAAATAAAATTCCTGCTTATGAAATTGAACTCGCATGTATGCAAATGCACCAACATCTACGCAAACACCCGCAGCCATCCAGTATTTATTTTGAATTCGTAAGAGGGTGGAATCCTGGAAGTCCTTCATGTACCATCACTTTTACTTTGAGCAATTGTTAAAAATTTTGGTGGTTGCACCCGCACTTCACATTCTGACACGAAACGTACATTACTGGGTAATTCTGATATTATCGCATGAAGTTCTGGTAAACTTGAAATGATTCTCTGCAGCATTTTGGCCACAAATCTATGCCAAAATTTTTCTTTACATTCTTGCAAACTGGGAACTATTTTATACAATATTTTTCCCCAAATCCATGCACACATGCATTCCACCACGACCCCCCAACAATAGTATAAAAGATTAATGATCAATAGCCTTCTCTCGCTATAGGGGGCCCTACGCGGCTGCGTTGCTCGCGTGTTCCTGAGCCGGCACTGTTACGAAATGCCATCGTCTAGCTGATACAAAGAAAACTTTGAATGTTTGATTAAAGCTGTATTTCATCACGGACAGCTTCAAAAAAATTACGCCACATTGACTTCTACACTGATTGGTGACATAATTTTTTCAAATAAAATGGAGTAGATGTGCAGTATGGTGGTTTAGGTTTGAACTAATGCCTGTAGTGCCCTTGATAGAAAATGGAAGTGTTCCAATATGTTGGGTATCGTATATTGTCAACTATTTATTTAATAGTATCAAGTGAGTAACACAAACCTTGGGTGGAGGTGGAATTGACTGAGGACCTGAAATAAGTGGTGTCTTATGTGTAGCATTCCACCAATCCAAAAATTGGATAAAAAAGGCAGCCACAGACAATCCGGTTGTAAAGGCAAAGAGCACAGCCTGCCTTGAGATCGTGAGACCAGCTTTCAGACACCTCTGGAAACTAAACGGCAAAGATTAAAATAAGATAGTGCATAATAACGCAAAATCAACTCTCTGATAATTAGCGAGATGTTTATATTATTATAATGCATAACATTGGGGAATGGGTGTAGTGATGTACAATATGCAACGAGTTTGTCCATGCAACAATGGAAGCTCGTACTTCGTAGACAGAGGAGTAGGTAGGGTATTCTTGTCAGCGCTGAGAAGCAATAGCCTTTACGCAGGTTACCACAAATTATTACAAACACTGCCAAAGCTCTATTTACTTTGTAGCTTTATGGTTATTAAGAAAACAATACGAAATTCACATATATGATTAATTTTATTTTTTTATTCATTTCTTGCCAACAAAATCCCTTAAACAATAAACGAAACAAAACGGCAACAGCGTAGCCCCTAAGTTAATAATTAATATGTAACATGAGAATAGAATGCTAAACATTTTAAAAGTATAAATTGGGTTGCAACTTAAGAAAACTTCAATCGGCTCTGGAAGAATCATATCAAAGCCATTATTTTTATCATAGTGATTCAGTCCCTTCTACTCATTATGTGTTTGGTTTGCCTAATATAACGTCAGATTATTAAGCAAACTGACTGAAATGACAGCTACGACGGGTGTTTGTTTATGCAAGAACTAAGAATGTATAGGGACCTGCTTACAGGCTATTTAGTTTTTCTAATGTTCGTTACAACAATGCTGCGACCACGCTGAAAGCACGGCCTCTGGTAATGTAGAATTCTTTGTTGAAATTTTCATTGCTGAATGGACAAACTCATTGTCGCCTACTGTACACAAAGGCCTTTGACAAGTTTTAACTAACTGGAAAGTGTAGACAAATTCAGACTTTTGCCGCACAATCAGTTTTTATGGGTTTGTACTAAGTTTTAACTAAATTCAAACCATAGTTAAAATTACAAACAAAAACGTCAAGAGTGCCGTAAAGAAAGGGGTTATATGATTGAAGTTTCATTTTACTTGTTAAAATGTACACGGATAAAAATTTGTGATTTTTAATTGAAATAATCAAATGCACAATTCAGAAAATTGCATCTGTTTAAGTGCTGTTGTGCTTTACGTAACGTGTACGATTGGTAAAGCACAACAGCACTTAGACAGATGAAATTTTATGAATTGTACATTTGATTATTTAAATTAAAAATCACCAACTTTTATCCGTGTACATTTTAACAAGTAAAATGAAACTTCAATCATATAACCCCTTTTTTTACGGCACACTTGACGTTTTTGTTTGTAATCCGTGTACCTTTTTTACGGTGTCGCGGTATAAAGGTTTATGCATGCAGTCGATTGTTGCATGCACGAAGAATGGATTTGCTGAGTGGCATTGTTCCTTAAATACAATATTTAAAACAATGTAAAACAATCAAAATGATCGTTTAGGGTCCCATAACTCCGGAATGGATCGACCAACTGAAATAGTGGTCCCTGTAAGTTTGAAGCCCAGGGAAATTTCTGGCTCCTATCATGTTTCAGATTTTAGGTAGGTGCAGTAGTTTTTTCTGAAACCGTGTCAGCCAAGAAGAACAAGAAAAAGAAGTGAACAGTTTTCAAATTTACGTGTGGCTTCCTGCGTTTACTCTTGCACGCAATTGCATGAAAGTTGGTGTAAAGTTTGGAAAAGTTGCTATCTACTATCTGTCGAATATATTGAATAGAAACGGAGAAATTAATAGTTTTAGTTTTGCTGGAGAGAGGACTTCAATCATATACATACATGGCGTGTATGATTAAAAGATGGCTGAACTGGTCCTGAACTTAATGCAACTTATGAAAAGGTAAGTGAGGGATTTAACAATCAAGTGTAGACGCAGAAAGTTTGGTAACCAGCCAAGGGCAAAAATGAAAAGCAGGCACGGCCAATCTCTTTGAGGCTTCTAACACTAACCATCTCTCAAATCTCCTTTGAAGGCAGCTTGGCAGTAACTACACCTCTTGGACACTAAGTGGAATGATTCTCTTTGGTGTTACCAACTGTTATTGGGTCAACAAAAACGTTCTGCATTTACGCTTTTAAATAAACCCGTTTAAACCAATTATAGTGAGAATCGATTTGTTTTCTCTTTTTTAATACAGCAATCATTATGGCTACTAATTGTCTAACACCAGTGAATAATTACCCCTCCTTAAAGAATACAATCCAAAAATCCAAATGATTTCTTGGCCACGGTTCCACGACGCGTATGCAACCATAAGACCAGTGGCCTCTTGCGTTTGTAGTTTCTGATCAGATGCGATGACATGGCATGGCATGGCAGCGCACACCTCTCATGTAAAGTTGAGCCTAATACGATTCTATCGGTTTCATTTTTAAAACTAAGTTTAATTAGACCAATAGTGAACCGAGTCAACATTAAAAATATTCAGCACCGTTTGACCGTTTTATGACACGGGAGGCCTCCAAACTGTTTAGTCCTGGCGTTTTGAATATTTCATTTATCCGATGGCGTCGTTGCCGTATGGCACGACTGATATGTAGGAACGTGCACATCAGTGGGGCCGTGTGCTTACGTCAGTGATTTGTAAAATAATTTGAGCAAGTTGCCAGTCATTGGTCGGTTGGTGGTGACATCAGCCGCTGACGAAGGCTACATAGTTCCCAGTAATTGGTCGTGGATGGATGACGTCAGTCCGCGGAAGAAAAAATAACGAACCTCGTACGTTAAGTGCGAACAAAAATCTTTGATTATTTCTAGTGGAGGATTTCCCCGACTGATTCAACCCATTTTCGAACTTACACCTAGATATGTGGCATAGAATCTGTGTGCAAAATTTGACAGAAATCCGATAATTCGTTCAAACGCTATAGCGCGAATACACAGACAGACAGACACCCAGACAGACAAACTGTTCGCATAAGAGTCTCAATCGACTCTAATAATGGACTTGTAACTTGTTTGTAGACGTGTTTAATACAACATACCTTATATCTTGCTTCGCCGGAAATTTCCACGCAACACTTTCAGGCAAATCCTTGTCCATCATTGTGATTAACTGTGTCCCCGATAAATGTACATGGGGAGAATGGAACCGGGACTTTCCAAAGACATAGGAAAGCAGGTAACAAACAATTGCTCCACGCCATAAAAAGTGGAACCAAGGGTAAAGATAAAGAAATACGGACCGTACATGCTGTTTCCATTTCTGAAAAGATAACCCTTTTATGTTACTGATAAGGCAGCACTACCTATAGTGTACACTGTAATGAAGTCAACATCTGGTCTACTGGAGTTTAAGAGGCAGTTCCAATATTTAAATTTTACACTATACTTTTTTCCCCTAAAAGAATTAATATTCGAGTTGTTATTGATTTATACTTTTTATTTGTAATAAACAATTTGGGACCGCTGGACTGATCACTGCTCAAGATTACGCACGTAATGGGATAATCCTGAAGCGCTGTTGCCAAGGTGCTCAAATGTTAAGAATTCTCTAGTTAAGAAGTAGGCAACAAACCCATCGTCTATTCAGGAAGCTATAAACTGAGATGTCTTTACAATTCACAACAAAATTTTAAAGTATTATTTTTCCGTGTGTTAATCAGAATTAACGATAAAAAAAAATTGTATTTGATGTTTTGTGCAGCTTTCCAGGGTCAGGTGATGTGGAGTACCTTGCAGATGAACACTTAAAGTGGCACTATCACCGATTGAAAGCAGACGAAATCTGACAACATCTAGCGCTATGTAGTACTATCTAGCACTTGCTTGCACCAAGCGAAGGAATGATTAACAGCATTTCTTTTAACGAAACAAACAAGCCACGACATCTTTAATTATTGAGTAAAATTTTGGTTCGTCTTCGTGCACCTTGGGGCAAGCTATAAAGGTTGACAATATCATTGCCGCTAGATGGCACCATGGTATTTTCGTTCGCATTTCAATCGGTGATAGTGCCACTTTAAATGTACGTGATGATAAGCTTTCAGAGCTGAAAGACGAATATGGAAGAGAAAAAGACACGGATATTGAGTTTTAACGGGAAAATGAATGGTAGGTAGGGGAGGGGCAGAGCTATTTCCACTAAAAGAAGTTGAATAATACAAAAAAAAAGCCTAACGATTATTCCCAGCTAATAAATAAAAAAAATAACCCCCCACCATTAGTCTCCGTCACTAGATCATGCTAACTCTATAAAGTACAGGAAAGTTGAGTTCAGAATGAAACCTTTACAAAAACACCATCAAGTAATGAATACCGTGGTTTACAGGGTCTTTCATCTTAACAAAAGCAGGTGAAGAACTCCTCTAATATCGCAGATACGTCTTGTATGGTTATAACACTAAATGTTAACAATGAAGTGGTGAACCAGTGTTGGCAAATGAAACCGACTTTGATACATTTCTTCAAGGTCATCAAAACACTATCTTGTTAAACATTAATGCTAAGAGATTGATCTGTATTGCAAATATGTAGAGCCAAGGATATAACTTCACCTAAGAAAACAACAGAAATCAGTCCAAACCTTGAGGAGATAAGACAGTC